>VMBQ01002402.1:0-62029 GCA_007657795.1 Dreissena rostriformis
TTGTATTATGAAGCTTTTAGTGTGTACTTGAAGTCATAAGGAAATGAATCCAGGGAGTTACTGTTAATCTCTGGATGGATAATTATTTAAGGAACTTAGTATGCATAGAATGTTGAGCTTACTTTTTCCATGATTTTGTTTGGGCATTGACCTTGGTCCATAATTCTGACTCTGAACTACAATTTGGCAGAATAATTCACCAGTGTGTGTTTATAAATTAGGGTCAATATATGAGTCGCGTTCTGAGAAAACTGGACTAAATTCATGTGCGTAAAGTGTCATCCCAGATTAGCCTGTGCAGTCCGCACAGACTAATCAGGGATGACACTTTCCGCCTAAACTGGATTTTTGCTTAGAAGAGACATCATTTAAACGAAAAATTCCATAAAAGTGGAAATTTTCATCCCTGATTAGCCTGTGCGGACTGCTAAGGCTAATCTGGGAGGACAATTTACGCACAAGCATTATGCCCAGTTTTCTGTGGACTGTCATAAAATAGCTCTAGTCTGTTTCTTGTCTTACCTATTTCTGCATTGATATTAAAATATACATTTGTAATACAGAGCAAATGTAGTTGATCTTGTATATGTGTCTGTCAGTGTATGTTTGTTAATTCAAGAGGTGAACATTTGGTCATGTCTGTTTTTATCTGCTATGATAGTTGTGTTAGCAGGCGTGTGTGATATCGACAAGTCACTGAGGCAATTACTCCAGTGATATATCAATGATGGTTGGTTCCCTGCAGTGATATATCAATGATGGCTGGTTCCCCAGTAGATACAGTCGATTTGTGTATAGCGGATTTTAGTGAAAAATGGATATGTTAAAAGTTTTTTGCAAAATACTTTTTTATGTTAAGATTTATAGTTTTCTATGAATTGAATACAAAAAGCCTATCACTGTTCAGTCATTCATGTTGTTCTTGACGTGTATCAATGTTTACAACTGTTTTTTTTTCGAAAGCAAAACAAGGTCACGTTATGTACGCACCGTTTTTGTGATAAAAGGAAAAGATAAACGACGTATGGTTTCTTGAATTTGCAGATTTTGTTTGGTAAACATAATGTTCATTGATGTANTTGGCGATCAGGCGATGGGTTAATTTTGCAGACTGATTTTAACTATTTATACCCTTTTAAGTCCAATGGTTATAATCTGATCTTGCCCAATCTTCTTGAAAACCTTTTTTTATCAAAGTATCCAACAATTTTATACTGAACAAACTCAAACCCACTTACTGTTAAATCAGGCTCACTGAATTATTTGAAATTAATTTTTTTCAGCAGTTTCAGATCCCTTGTTCTATGAATTAAATAAATCTTGTGAGATTGATATAGTATTGAAACTAGAAAAATGCGCGGCAGAAGCCGACGCGTATCCCCACGCCGCATAACAAAATGTTGGGTGGGCGTTTTCTATGTGGGCGGTGGGCAGGGCGCCCCAGGGTTGGTAATGGGGCCATGCATAGTTGAGATGGACCGTATTGTCATAAGAGAAGTTCAGTATCAATTAGAAGTGAATCAGTGTAGAAATGAAGAAGTTATAGTAAAAGGCAATTTTGGGTGGGTGTGGCCTATGTGGGTGGGGCCCTGGGGTGGGTAATGTGGACATGGATGGTCGAGATAGACCTTGGGTCCAAACAAAGTATGCCCCCCCAAAAAATTGGGTACGAAAAAAATTGGGTAAGAAAAAAAATTGGGAACAAAAACAATTTGGGACCAAAAAAAAAATGGGTACGAAAGAAAATTGGGTACGAAAAATTTTGGGTACGAAAAAAAAATGGGTACGAAAAAAAAATTGGGACGAAAAAAAATTGGGTACGAAAAAAATTGGGGGGTATGGGGAAGTAGTACCCGTAGACCTCTTGATAAATTTGAAAGAGGACGGTAACCAAGCTGCCTTTACCTTTATCAATGGCCCTGGGGTGGGTAATGTGGACATGGCTGGTCGCAATAGACCGTGTTGTCATAAAAGAAGTTAAGTATTAATTTGAAGTCAATTGGTGAATAAATGAAGAAGTTACATAAGAAAACAAAATTTTGGGCCCCACCCCAACCCCCATCAACCACTTTCTCCTTCTACACTATTAGCACTAGAACCTTGAAACTTACACACATGGTAGCTATGAGCATATGTGCGACGGTGCACTATTTGGAATTTTGATCTGACCCCTGGGTCAAAAGTTATTATCATGTGCGTCGCATGTTGTTAGTAAAATGATTTTTTTACCCATTTTACCCATTTATTTACCCATAACTTTTGACCCAGGGATCAGATCAAAATTCCAAATAGCTCACCATCACACATATGCTCATCATAAGCTACCATGTGTGTAAGTTTCAAGGTTCTAGTGCTAATAGTGTAAGAGTAGATAGTGTCCAGGACGGACAGACAGACGACCAGCTAAACAAGGAAAAGTGTGAGTCGGTTAACTGTCTGCCATGATACTTAAATATTGTTGAAAACAATGAAAAATCAGTTAACAAACAAACAAACAGTAGTTTTAAAATCTTTTTCTTGTCTCTTCAGTATTTTTTTATATAAAAATCATTTCAGAGGACAGTGCAAAAACATTTGTGCAATGTTATTGCCAGTAGAGTCATTACTTCCAATTGTAACTTGATTCCTGATTTTTTAAGACTTCTGAGTCTGAGTTTATGTTTCTGATTCAAAATAATTCCTGGACAGTCCTTTAATGTGACATTGTCTGTTAGGGTTTCTCATTATTTCCACAATCTTTTAGAAATGAGCCTTGCTATGGGAAAACAGGGTTTAATGCATGTGCGTAAAGTCTCATCCCAGATATTAACCTTTGCAGTCCGCACAGGCTAATCAGGGAGGACACTTTCCGCTTTTATGGTATTTCTTTTTGTTTCAAGAAAATCTCTTCTTAGTGAAAATACTGTTTAGGCGGAATGTGTCGTCCCTGATTAGCCTGTACAGACTGCAAAGGTTAATATCTGGGATGAGACTTTATGCACATGCATTAAGCCCCATTTTCCCAGAGCGAGGCTCAAATAATTCCTGGACAGTCCCTTAATGTGACAATGTCTGCTGGAGTTTCTCATAATTTTCAATCTTTTAGAAATTCTCTCTCCTGGGTATTGATTGGTGTTTGGAACCATTCTCTAAACAATTAGGTGAAGTCAAAATGCATGAGGGACATAATTATGTTGATAAATGCAAATATGGCATGCTTCTTCTCTTGAGATTAATTGTCAAACGCAGCATCATTATATGAGCTGAGCTATGGGAAAATGGGGCTAATGTATGTGCGTTTAGTGTTTTTCCAAATGACCTTTGAATCAGGGACTACTTTCTGCCTAAACTGTATTTTTTGCTTAGAAGAGACTTCCTTTAAACAGAAAATACCATAAAAGCTGAAAGTGCCGTCTGCACAGGCTTATCTGGGTTCACNCTGGCATGTTTCAATTAAACAGACATTAATTTTGTCTTTCAAGGTTTAATGGTTTAATTACCGAATGCATGGTGTTTACGTTGAAATGAGACTAGAAGTCCTTAGCTATCCATTATACACCAATCGACTGTAATTGAATTATTCTACTGAAATGAATCATGTTTTACCAACATGCCCACACTATCTCATCCTGTCTTAGATTGTTCCAAGCAGGCGTTGCCTCACTGCAGTTTAGATGCAGTGCTGATCAAATTTTTATTGGTATAGTATAATTTTGAAAAGGAAATAGAACAATCAGTGTGTCTTTGTTTATCAAAGAGTATTAAAGTCCAATAATTTATTTTATTACCAAATGTTGTGTTGATATGTTGTTTCTGAGATAAATTGATTCTCTGAAAAGTTATTTAAGGTCAGGAAATCGAAGGTCAACGTTTCTTAAAACTGTTATTGGGGTAAATTGGTTTGCTAGTGTTGTTCTGTCATTCAATCTCTTTGTTGATTTGTGGAAAACTCAATTTTCTTTCAATCTTCAACAAACTTATTGAGCATATCAATTGGCATTCGGTCTGGACAACTTCGATAACGGGTACATCGCCCAAAATTGTCTTTTATATCTGAAATTGTCTATTTTAACTATTTATACCCTTTTAAGTCCAATGGTTATAATCTGATCTTGCCCAATCTTTTTGAAAACCTTTTTTTATCAAAGTATCCAACAATTTTTATACTGAACAAACTCAAACCCACTTACTGTTAAATTAGGCTCACTGAATTATTTGAAATTAATTTTTTTCAGCAGTTTCAAATCCCTTGTTCTATGAATTAAATAAATCATGTGTGATTGATATAGTATTGAAATAGAAAAATGTGCGGCAGAAGCCGACGCGTATCCCAATGCCGCATAACAAAATGTTGGGTGGGTGTGGTCTATGTGGGCGGTGGGCGGGGCGCCCCTGGGTTGGTAATGGGGCCATGCATAGTTGAGATGGACCGTATTGTCATAAGAGAAGTTCAGTATCAATTAAAAGTGAATCCGTGTAGAAATGAAGAAGTTATAGTAAAAGGCAATTTTGGGTGGGTGTGGCCTATGTGGGCGGGGCCCTGGGGTGGGTAATGTGGACATGGATGGTCGNAAAATTGGGACAAACGAAAATTGGGTGCGAAAATTTTGGGTACAAAAAAAAATTGGAGGTATGGAGAAGTAGAACCCGTGGACCTCTCGATAAATTTGAAAGAGGACGGTTACCAAGCTGCCTTTACCTTTACCTGGGGTGGGTAATGTGGACATGGCTGGTCGCAATAGACCGTGTTGTCATAAAAGATGTTAAGTATTAATTTGAAGTCAATTGGTGAATAAATGAAGAAGTTACGTTAAAACAAAATTTTGGGCCCCACCCCAACCCCCATCGGCCACTATCTCCTCTAGAATTTTGGAATTTTGATCTGACCCCTGGGTCAAAAGTTATTATCATGTGCGTCGCATGTTGTTAGTAAAATGATTTTTTTTACCCATTTTACCCATTTATTTACCCATAACTTTTGACCCAGGGATCAGATCAAAATTCCAAATAGCTCACCGTCACACATATGCTCATAGCTACCATGTGTGTAAGTTTCGAGGTTCTAGTGCTAATAGTGTAAGAGGAGATAGTGTCCGGGACGGACGGACAGACGGGGGAGATCAATACAATATCCCCACGCTTTTAAAAGCATGGGGATAATAATTTAACCAGCTAAACAAGGAAAAGTGTGAGTCGGTTAACTGTCTGCTATGATACTGAAATATTGTTGAAAACAATGAATAATCAGTTAACAAACAAACAAACAGTAGTTTTAAAATCTTTTTCTTGTCTCTTCAGTAATTTTTTATATAATAATATATATATATATTTCAGAGGACAGTGCAAAACATTTGTGCAATGTTATTGCCAGTAGAGTCATAACTTCCAATTGTAACTTGATTCCTGATTTTTTAAGACTTCTGAGTCTGAGTTTATGTTTCTGATTGAAAATTATTCCTAGACAGTCCTTTAATGTGACATTGTCTGTTAGGGTTTCTCATTATTTCCACAATCTTTTAGAAATGAGCCTTGCTATGGGAAAAAAGGGTTTAATGCAAGTGCGTAAAGTGTCATCCCAGATTAACCTTTGCAGTCTGCACAGGCTAATCAGGGAGGACACTTTCCGCTTCTATGGTATTTCTTTTCGTTTAAAGAAAATCTCTTCTTAGTGAAAATACTGTTTAGGCGGAATGTGTCGTCCCTGATTAGCCTGTGCGGACTGCACAGGCTAATCTGGGATGACACTTTACGCACATGCATTAAGCCCCATTTTCCCAGAGCGAGGCTCAAATAATTCCTGGACAGTCCCTTAATGTGACAATGTCTGCTGGAGTTTCTCATAATTTCCAATCTTTTAGAAATTCTCTCTCCTGGGTATTGATTGGTGTTTGGAACCATTCTCTTAACAATTAGGTGAAGTCAAAATGCATGGGACATATGAAGGTGAAGTCAAAATGCATGAGGGACATATGTAGGTGAAGTCAAAATGCATGAGGGACATATGTAGGTGAAGTCAAAATGCATGAGGGACATATGTAGGTGAAGTCAAAATGCATGAGGGACATATGTAGGTGAAGTCAAAATGCATGAGGGACATATGTTGATAAATGCAAATATGGCATGCTTCTTCTCTTGTCAAATGCAGCATCATTATATGAGCTGAGCTATGGCAAAATGGGGTTAATGTATGTGCGTTTAGTGTTTTTCCAAAAAAAAACTTTGAATCAGGGACTACTTTCTGCCTAAACTGTATTTTTTGCTTAGAAGAGACTTCCTTTAAACAGAAAATACCATAAAAGCTAAAAGTGCCTTCTGCACAGGCATATCTGGGTTCACACTTTACACACATGCATTTACCCCTGTTGCTCCGAGCGATTATTATATTTCTTTGTCATTCAAAGTGTTGTAAGATTGACCATATTTTAAAAGCAGTTGATCCCAGAAAAGCAGAAAGCTAAAATCTGTCCATTGTTTCCCAGGACACAATGTTTAATTGTATCAGATACTCTTTCTAATTATAAAGTTATCTCTGACTCTATCTCCATATTTTTTGATGCCAACCCCTGAGGGTTTTCAGGCATTCCACTTCTCTTTGTTCAGTACAGATAGTAGGTTAATCAATACTAAATGCCTGGTCCTTGTTAAGGCATTTGCTGAGGATAAAATTGTATCATTTGTTTTATAGTTCTTTATAAGTCTCAGATGCTTTATATGCAGGGGTGTCAATTTTCCGGATTATTCTGGAAATCCGGATTTTAGCCACTCAGGGTCGATTTTGAGATCAATGTAAATCCGATGAGTTTTTTTAAGGGGGGGGGGGACTTTTTCGTTCGAGCGCCCGATCATTTGAGAACATATCATCTACGGCATTCCGGAAATTTTCACTCGTTATCGATTTTGCGCGTTCTCAGCACTCGGGTTTGACCAGTTCGGCATTCGCAGTTTGTCACTTCAGCACTTTCAAATTATCACCTATTTAATTGATGTTCAATCAGTTTGCATGAAGTTTATATACAAACCGCGTTTGCCACTTAAAGAAGGTGTGAAATATGACAGGCGAACGTTTGTTTTCGGAAAAAAATCCGGAAAAATGCATTGTTCCGAGATATGAGCGTGCTTGAACTTGGTCCGTATTCCGTATTTTGTTGAATTCTCAAATGCGCATAATTAAACTTGTTATCCAAAACACTCTTCCCAATCCGAATTTTAACTCGACATTATCACATTCTTAAAAAAAACTGCCAATCTACATTGTGTTTTAACCTCCGTCTCGATAAAAGCGCGCGCAAATTATTCCCTACATGTACAGCATCACGTCAAACGCATGGAAAGCGTGCGTGTATTAAATGTTTGGTGGTAAATTTTAACAGAATGATTTCGCGAATGATTTAGAATTGTCATTTCCTCAAACTTAATTGCAAATCAAACACGCTGTATCATTATTGTTACGGTCATTTATATAAGTCATTTTTGAAACAGTTATTGTACTGTATGCTGATGAAGCAGAAAATCCGGACGAAACTNTTGATTGAATACAGGATTTTGTTTTTTGTTATAGAAGATTTAAAAAGTAATATTAAAACTGGTAAACTTGCTCTTGCCTTTTCTCTATTCCTTTACATCAAGCGTATGTAGAACACATTCTTTTATGAGTGTTTTATATATACTCTGCTGGGGTGTATTGGTTATTGCTCATGCTGTATGTCTGGTTAAGACATGCTGGAGCAAGATGAGGAAATGTGATCAATCCTGATGAGATATCTGCCAGATAAAGGTCTGATTGATATGGGGATTTATAGGACATAGGCCTTGATAAGACTTCTGGTATACTATTCAAACCTGGGATCAGTTGATATGCAAAGACACTCATCAGTCAACCAGATCTGGGTCAATATCCCAAAAGGAAACATCTCCCAAAGTCTCCCAATGCATGTGAACATGGTTGGTGGTCACCATACCAGAAGGGTTGCATTGTTTACTCAGGGTCCCCTGGTTTCCTTTCCCAGCACATGATCACATCAGTACAAAATAAATTTCTGGAAAATACAGCTACAATTCAAAGTGATTCCCAACTTTCTTGACTCTGGTAAGTAAATAAGGTAGGAGTGCTGTTTAATTCACCTTGTCCTCACAAAATGCAGTCACAGTTTCATGAGGACCTCATAAACTTGGAAATATGCACTCAACATGAAAATTGTCTGTGTATGGCCAGCATACCTTTCAAAAGCCCCAATGTGAATTCTATATTAAATTTTGTCGGATTAGGCAATTTTTCATTGTTTTTTTACCAAAGAGTGTCTTTACAGATTAGCAGCACATGATGAGTATATAAAATTGAATGAGCTGCATCGTGCGACAATGGGTCTTATGCCATATGTGGCCGGCTTAGCAATAGACCAGCTTGCACAATCCTTAGTAACAGTCTGGTCAGGAGCTACGCTCCCTCACTACTTAAAAGTCATGCACGTTTTCCTTTCGAAATAAGCGACTTACCAGAATGTGTTGATTATCAGGCATGCTTGTCTGAAGCTACGCTGGNCCTACAGTCTGGTCAGGAGCTACGCTCCCTCACTACTTAAAAGTCATGCACGTTTTCCTTTCGAAATAAGAAGACAGCAAAGCGACTTACCAGAATGTGTTGATTATCAGACATGCTTGTCTGAAGCTACGCTGGCTGCATATGTCATAAGACCCATTTTTGCAGGATGTTTCTCAAATAAGGGATAGTGATTGTTAACTGATTAATGAATTGTGCTCAACTCGTTAACGGATACCTAGTTGATGCTGAACCTTCAATTATAGCTCTGTAAATTGACATTATTTGATAAACAGTTACTGGAGCCCTTATGCTGGTGTTTTGATGTACTGGTTAATTCTTTTATCTCAAAAGTGATGTATTGGGCGCATAAATAAATCTAAAAATACCAGACTGTAATTATTCTGTTCAAGTGATTCATCATCTTTGGAAGCTCTTATTCCTGTCTGAACAGATCAAAGATAAGACTTGCTGTCCTGAAGGGCCTAACCAATTTGCAGGATATTGTCATAACTGTTTATTATAACCCTTTGCATGCTGGGAAATTTGTCGTCTGCTAAAATGTTGTCTGCTGAATTTCTCAAATTAGCATTTTCTTCGATTTTTTTTTTCAAAGAATACTATCAGAATAGCAAACAGTTTGGATCCTGATGAGACGCCACCTTCTGTGGCGTCTCATCTGGATCCAAACTGTTTGCAAAGGCCTTCAAAATTCGGTTCCAGCACTGAAAGAGTTAAGTTGTGGAGAGGGTTATTGTCATGTGGTTATTGTAAGTGTTCTTTAATCCAATATTTCATGATAGCATTATTATTGAAGAAACATTCAATCACATTAAAACCAACTTTATTAAAACATATACCTTAAGTGTTTAATTTATTACCATCCTTAAAGTTACATAATGCGAACATAGGGCTTTGATATATCATGCAGTTGATTATTGTTCCCATGCTGTTAGCAAGATACTTGATATAAGAAATAAAAATTTCCAATTCCGTCTCCAGTATTTCTGATATTTCTAGCCAACGTTGCCACACAATATTCCTTTACATAAATTCCAATAAGTGCCACCTTCAGAACTGAACCCTTGGTAACATGTTCCAGAGCAATTTCCCCAAATTTCACATCCATGATTACAAGCTGTGACCCAGGCCTATAGATTCTTTTCTTCTCAAGGGAAGCCTACCATTGGCTTGGCAGTGTTTGAACAGTCTTCGACAGGCTTAGATACTTTTGTTAAGCCGTGTGGAATTTAGTTGTATTTTCTTTATTTTGATTTTCACAGATCAACAATATTGTGTGTTTTGAGTTAATATTTACTTTCGTTGGTGGGAAATGATTGAAATATCAGAACTGTTCCTGTTATCTTTTATAAATGAGTGTGTGCCTATAGCCGATATTTCACTTTGGATAAGAATTTTTAGCTAAATATAGTTGGGTTTAAGCGTTGGATTTATATAATATTGTAGAGGTAAGATCCAGTGATAATGTGTGTTTTATTGTTGGTTGGAAGTATGGAATTGCGTAAATGTATATTAAGTTATGATATTAATGAGCAGTCATTGCTATAAAGATTAAAACCAAGTTAGTTCAATGTTTAATTCATAATCATCATGCAAGGAAAATAATGTGTACGTGTTCCCATGCTAGCTGTTAGCAAGATACTTGATATAAGAAATACACAATCCAATTTCGTCCCTAGTTTTTCTGATATTTATAGCAATGTTGCCACACAATATTCCTTTTCGTAAATTCCAATAAGTGCCACCTACAGAATTGAACCCTTGCTTCAGGTAACATGTTCCAGAGCAATTTCCCCAAATTTCACATCCATGATTACAAGCTGTGACCTAGGCCTATAGATTCTTTCCTTCACACTGGGCCTGTATTACCAAGAGAGTCCTTCATTCCCTTGGCAGTGTTTGAACAGCCTTCGACAGGCTAAGATACTTTTGTCAAGCCATGTGGGATTTAGTTGTAGTTTCTTTATTTTGATTTTCACTGATAAACATTACTGTGTGTATTGAGTTAATATTTACTTTCATTGGCGGGAAATGATTGAAATAACAGAATGGTTCCTGTTATCTTTTATAAATGAGTGTGTACATTTACCTATAGACAATGTTGCACTTCTGATATGAGATTGGATACAGTTGGGTTTAAGTGCTGGATTTATAAAATATTTTANCTTTTTCTTGTTTCTTCAGTATTTTTTTATATAAAAATCATTTCAGAGGACAGTGCAAAAACATTTGTGCAATGTTATTGCCAGTAGAGTCATAACTTCCAATTGTAACTTGATTCCTAATTTTGTAAGACTTCTGAGTCTGAGTTTATGTTTCTGATTGAACATAATTCCTAGACAGTCCTTTAATGTGACATTGTCTGTTGGGGTCTCTCATTATTTCCACAATCTTTTAGAAATGAGCCTTGCTATGGGAAAACAGGGTTTAATGCATGTGCGTAAAGTGTCATCCCAGATTAACCTTTTCAGTCCGCACTGGCTAATCAGGGAGGACACTCTCCGCTTTTATGGTATTTCTTTTCGTTTAAAGAAAATCTCTTCTTAGTGAAAATACTGTTTAGGCGGAATGTGTCGTCCCTGATTAGCCTGTGCAGACTGCACAGGCTAATCTGGGATGACACTTTACGCACATGCATTAAGCCCCATTTTCCCAGAGCGAGGCTCAAATAATTCCTGGACAGTCCCTTAATGTGACAATGTCTGCTGGAGTTTCTCATAATTTTCAATCTTTTAGAAATTCTCTCTCCTGGGTATTGATTGGTGTTTGGAACCATTCTCTAAACAATTAGGTGAAGTCAAAATGCATGAGGGACATAATTATGTTGATAAATGCAAATATGGCATGCTTCTTCTCTTGAGATTAATTGTCAAACGCAGCATCATTATATGAGCTGAGCTATGGGAAAATGGGGCTAATGTATGTGCGTTTAGTGTTTTTCCAAATGACCTTTGAATCAGGGACTACTTTCTGCCTAAACTGTATTTTTTGCTTAGAAGAGACTTCCTTTAAACAGAAAATACCATAAAAGCTGAAAGTGCCGTCTGCACAGGCTTATCTGGGTTCACACTTTACACACATGCATTTACCCCTGTTGCTCCGAGGGATTATTTTATTTCTTTGTCATTCAAAGTGTTGTAAGATTGACCATAGGCTAAAAGCAGTTGATCCCAGAAAAGCAGAAAGCTAAAATCTTTACATTGTTTCCCAGGACACAATGTTTAATTGCATCAGATACTCTTTCTAATTATAAAGTTATCTCTGACTCTTATCTCCATATTTTTTTGATGCCAACCCCGAGGGTTTTCAGGCATACCACTTCTCTTGGTTCAGTACAGATAGTAGGTTAATCAATACTAAATGCCTGGTCCTTGTAAAGGCATTTGCTGAGGATAAAATTGTATCAGTTGTTTTGTAGTTCTTTATAAGTCTCAGCTGCTTTATATGTTTAACAAGGCCTGTTTTCAACAATCCATTCTTAGACTTTAGAATATAGAATTGTAGACTTAGCACCTAGAAAAATACATCCACCCTTGAATACATACAGGCTACCACTGGTGATATTGTCATTAACAAAGTGTTTAACACGAATAATAATGTTTATAGAGGTGGTTAATGCCAAGTTTGACTCAAAATTCAAGCAATTATTTAATAGTCTTTATTATTAGACTTAAGTCTAAGAATTGTTTGTTGAATACGGGCCCTGATTGCAAAATCATTTGATTGAATACAGGATTTTGTTTTTTGTTATAGAAGATTTAAAAAGTAATATTAACCCTTTGCATGCTGGGAAATTTGTCGTCTGCTAAAATATCGTCTGCTGAATTTCTAAAATTAGCATTTTCTTCGAATTTTTTCAAAGAATACTATCAGAATAGCAAACAGTTTGGATCCGTATGAGACGCCACGTTCTGTGGCGTCTCATCTGGATCCAAACTGTTTGCAAAAACCTTCAAAATCCGGTTCCAGCACTCAAAGGGTTAAAACTGGTAAACTTGCTCTTGCCATTTCTCTATTCCTATACATCAAGTGGATGTAGAACACATTCTTTTATGAGTGTTTTATACTCTGCTGTGGTGTATTGGTTATTGCTCATGCTGTATGTATGGTAAAGACATGCTGGAGCAAGATGAGGAAATGTGATCAATCCTGATGAGATATCTGCCAGATAAAGGTCTGATTGATATGGGGATTTATAGGACATAGGCCTTGATAAGACTTCTGGTATACTATTCAAACCTGGGATCAGTTGATATGCAAAGACACTCATCAGTCAACCAGATCTGGGTCAATATCCCAAAAGGAAACATCTCCCAAAGTCTCCCAATGCATGTGAACATGGTTGGTGGTCACCATACCAGAAGGGTTGCATTGTTTACTCAGGGTCCCCTGGTTTCCTTTCCCAGCACATGATCACATCAGTACAAAATAAATTTCTGGAAAATACAGCTACAATTCAAAGTGATTCCCAACTTTCTTGACTCTGGTAAGTAAATAAGGTAGGAGTGCTGTTTAACTCACCTTGTCCTCACAAAATGCAGTCACAGTTTCATGAGGACCTCATAAACTTGGAAATATGCACTCAACATGAAAATTGTCTGTGTATGGCCAGCATACCTTTCAAAAGCCCCAATGTGAATTCTATATTAAATTTTGTCGGATAAGGCAATTTTTCATAGTTTTTTTACCAAAGAGTGTCTTAACCCTTTGAGCGCTGGAACCCGATTTTGAAGGCCTTTGCAAACAGTTTGGATCCAGATGAGACGCCACAGAACGTGGCGTCTCATCAGGATCCAAACTGTTTGCTATTCTGATAGTATTCTTTAAAAAAAATCAAAGAAAATGCTAATTTTAGAAATTTAGCAGACAACATTTTTGCAGATGACAAATTTCCCAGCATGCAAAGGGTTAACAGATTAGCAGCACATAATGAGTATATAAAATTGAACGAGCTGCATCGTGCGACAATGGGTCTTATGCCATATGTGGCCGGCTTAGCAATAGACCAGGTTGCACAATCCTACAGTCTGGTCAGGAGCTACGCTCCCTCACTACTTACAAGTCATGCACGTTTTCCTTTCGAAATAAGCAGACAGCAAAGCGACTAACCAGAATGTGTTGATTATCAGGCATGCTTGTCTGAAGCTACGCTGGCTGCATATGTCATAAGACCCATTTTTGCAGGATGTTGCTCAAATAAGGGATAGTGATTGTTAACTGATTAATGAATTGTGCTCAACTCGTTAAGGGATACCTAGTTGATGCTGAACCTCTAATTATAGCTCTGTAAATTGACATTATTTGATAAACAGTTACTGGAGCCCTTATGCTGGTGTTTTGATGTACTGGTTAATTCTTTTATCTCAAAAGTGATGTATTGGGCACATAAATAAATCTAAAAATACCAGACTGTAATTCATTCTGTTCAAGTGATTCATCATCTTTGGAAGCTCTTATTCCTGTCTGAACAGATCAAAGATAAGACTTGCTGTCCTGAAGGGCCTAACCAATTTGCAGGCTATTGTCATAACTGTTTATTTTAAGTTGTGGAGAGGGTTATTGTCATGTGGTTATTGTAAGTGTTCTTTAATCCAATATTTCATGATAGCATTATTATTGAAGAAACATTCAATCACATTAAAACCAACTTTATTAAAACATATACCTTAAGTGTTTAATTTATTAACATCCTTTAAGTTACATAATGCGAACATAGGGCTTGGATATATCATGCTGTTGATTATTGCTCCCATGCTGTTATCAAGATACTTGATATAAGAAATACAAAAATCCAATTCCGTCTCCAGTATTTCTGATATTTCTAGCCAACATTGCCACACAATATTCCTTTACATAAATTCCAATAAGTGCCACCTACAGAACTGAACCCTTGGTAACATGTTCCAGAGCAATTTCCCCACATTTCACATCCATGATTACAAGCTGTGACCCAGGCCTATAGATTCTTTTCTTCTCAAGGGAAGCCTACCATTGGCTTGGCAGTGTTTGAACAGTCTTCGACAGGCTTAGATACTTTTGTTAAGCCGTGTGGGATTCAGTTGTATTTTCTTTATTTTGAAAATTCACTGACAAACATTACTGTGTGTATAAGGTTAATATTTACTTTCATTGGCGGGAAATGATTGAAATAACAGAACTGTTCCTGTTATCTTTTATAAATGAGTGTGTGCCTATAGCCGATATTTCACTTTGGATAAGAATTTTTAGCTAAATATAGTTGGGTTTAAGCGTTGGATTTATATAATATTGTAGAGGTAAGATCCAGTGATAATGTGTGTTTTATTGTTGGTTGTAAGTATGGAATTGCATAAATGTATATTAAGTTATGATATTAATGAGCAGTCATTGCTATAAAGATTAAAACCAAGTTAGTTCAATGTTTAATTCATAATCATCATGCAAGGAAAATAATGTGTACGTGTTCCCATGCTAGCTGTTAGCAAGATACTTGATATAAGAAATACACAATCCAATTTCGTCCCTAGTTTTTCTGATATTTATAGCAATGTTGCCACACAATATTCCTTTTCGTAAATTCCAATAAGTGCCACCTACAGAATTGAACCCTTGCATCAGGTAACATGTTCCAGAGCAATTTCCCCAAATTTCACATCCATGATTACAAGCTGTGACCTAGGCCTATAGATTCTTTCCTTCTCACTGGGCCTGTATTACCAAGAGAGTCCTTCATTCCCTTGGCAGTGTTTGAACAGCCTTCGACAGGCTAAGATACTTTTGTCAAGCCATGTGGGATTTAGTTGTAGTTTCTTTATTTTGATTTTCACTGATAAACATTACTGTGTGTATTGAGTTAATATTTACTTTCATTGGCGGGAAATGATTGAAATAACAGAATGGTTCCTGTTATCTTTTATAAATGAGTGTGTACATTTACCTATAGACAATGTTGCACTTCTGATATGAGATTGGATACAGTTGGGTTTAAGTGCTGGATTTATAAAATATTGTAGAGGTAAGATTCAGCAATAATGTGTGTTTTATTGTTTGTTATAAGTATCAAACTGCATGTTTTATGTATGTATGATATTGATGAACAGTTATTGCTATAAAATTTAAAGAAATTAGATACATTAATGAATAAGCTCCGCCCTGATATAGTTTAAGTGACATTTACAATTATTTTGTAGAGACCTTTATTTTCCAGTAAAAGTTTGCCGTATCAAATAAACAACAACACATTTTCTATAAATGTAAAGTTTCGACTTTGTGAAAAGTTAAATTTATATGTTATACACTGTAAAAGTTCTGAAAGGTAGATTTAAATAACATTATTATGCTGAAGTTACAAATGGTGATGTTAACTTACTAATACATTTTGTTCCTACAAATTCATTGATTAGCCTGTGCGAACTACACAGGCTAATCTGGGAGGACAATTAACTCTTACAGTGCTGGAACCGAATTTTGAAGGCCTTTGCAAACAGTTTGGATCCAGATGAGACGCCACAGAACGTGGCGTCTCATCAGGATCCAAACTGTTTGCTATTCTGATAGTATTCTTAGAAAAAAAATCGAAGAAAATGCTTATTTAAGAAATTTAGCAGACAACATTTTAGCAGACGACAAATTTCCCAGCATGCAAAGGGTTAAACCCCTTTTCACAAAGCAAGGCTCTTACATTTACATTTAGCTGTTTATCTTAAACTGTACTTTTTATTTACAAATCACATTTCTTTACTACGACATATGTTTGGAATTTTATTAGATTTGTTCTGAACATGAATTATTTTAGTGTAGCATGTTAAGCTCAGAAACTGTTTACCATAAGTAACATATTCCAATGTTATTTGCATTACAAAGTTTTTATCAAGAAATCAATACCACCACGCTTTTCACTTAAATGACATGATGTTGTACAAACAGCATAATCTTTGCGTTTGTTTTATCAGGAATAATAATTTACAGGAAATACATGAGACCTTATTGAGTTAGTTGTAAATGTTGCGAGAAGCCCGTCTGTACATCACGCAAAAAGTAAAATTCAAAAAAAAAAAAAATGATTACAAAATATTGTATAATTATTGATATACTTAACCTCGATTCCATTTCCAATTGTAAAATCCCATATCCTCATTCCTGTGTAATATTAATCAATTTAATGTGCAAAATGGTGGAACGTGATAGATCCTGATCAGGCTATAATGTTTTATATACCAAGAGAAGAGGGTTTTAAAATAGTAACACAGGTTTCTGAAAAATTGCAATTGGAAACAATACGCTTATATACATTGAAGTCATGATTTTGCTATGAAATTGCACATACTTGTAATATTGCTTAACTTACAGTATGTTTGATTGCTTAACTTACAGTATGTTTGTACTGAATAATGAAATTCTGTATGAAACGTGAGTTACAACTAATATTTTATTAGCAGCACTTGAAAAGTCTAGACCAAACGCATACTGCTTACATTTCTCACATAGTGATGTTTAATTATTCTCACTTCTTTCTCGACAACATCTTTCTTATTTATGGGTGAACACAGAAAATATGCTGAACAAAGAAAATATGAAATGATTCGTCTAGGAATTGTAAAAGCCTTATAGATGAAATGTTTGGCAAGTTTGCAACTATAGTTCGAGCATGAGAGACCCTGGCCCAAAAAGCCATTTTTGTAAAAATGTGTGATATTGATCTGTTAAAAGGGGGTTTAATGCATGTGCTTAAAGTGTTGTCCCAGATTAGCCTGTACGTACGTGCTTAGTCTGCACAGGCTAATCATGGACAACACTTTCCGCCTAATCTAGATTTTTGCTTTGCTAAGAAAAGACTTTCTTTAAACGAAAAATATCATGAAAGCGGAAAGTGATGTCCCTGATTAGCCTGTGCACACTGCACACTGCACAGGCTAATCTGGGACAACACTTTACGCATATGCATTAAACCCCTTTTCACCGCGTGAGACTACTTGTAATATTGATCTGTTGTCAGCTTTCTACCAGAATGGATGCCACTGGGGCTCTAAATATGAGGATCTTCAATTAAAGTGGCTGTGAAAGTTTGCATGAATTAATATCATGAAAATGCCGTCTTGAGACCAGGGATTTGTCTGTTAATGTTCTGAGAGCTTTTTTAGGCAATTTTCTAATCAACTCCAAGATCATCGTGAAATAAGAATTTGAATCCATTTTGCTGAAATTTCCAGATGAAGTTATATGCTGTTTATAGTTTAGGGCACTTTCATTAAGCACAAAGTGTATATATAAATATATTATTTATGTATATATACACGTTTGTGAATACACTTATTTTGGCATGAAAACTTGTAAAATAAACTATTCCGTTTTACCATTTCATATTTTACCATCCATTGCAAACACACACAAAATCACTGAGATGCTCAGATTAACTGTTCAAAATCTGCGTTAAACAATAAAGCATTATTGATTCAATGAAGATGTAACAAATATGATTCTAGTCTTTATAATGCCGTTTGTCAATACCTGCGTGACAGAGTCACATTTGAGTCCACCCTACAAGATGTATTAAATGACAATCTGATTATTTGTTGTAATGGATATCATGACTTGTTTCTATGTCTCTTGATTAGAAGAACTATTGGTCCTTGACCGAAATTGGTTTATTTTTATTATAGTGCATTTAGCTTTTGGTTTACTCTGTGATTTCATATTATTATTGCATGTGATTAATAAGGTATGAGATTGTGTTTATTTTTTTTATTTTAAACTAAACATTGAATGACAGATGTGTAGTCACTACTTATATGAATTCTCAAAAATTATTGTTAAAAAAATACTCTGTGTGATCAGGGTTTTGATTAAATGCTTAAATATAGTGCTCACATTGTCCCATTGAGCTTTGCTTTGGTTTTACTTCCACTAACTCTCTTTTGTTCCCTATGATACCATCTCAGAGTGACATTAATTTAAAGGGACTTGTTCACAGATTTTGGCATGTTTTGAAGTTTGTCATTAAACGCTTTAAATTGATGAATATAAACAACAGAACTAAAGAGCTACTATACTAAAACAAGAATAAATGTAAAAAAAAGAAAAAAATGAGAGAAAACAAAGGTTAACCACACCAGGGCTCGAACCACTGACCCATGGAGTAAAAGCCAAGCACTGAATCCACTCAGCCATCCGTCTTCATGTGTGTATGTGTGTAATTCAGAGTTTATGTTCGGGTCGTAGTTGAGTCATTATGTGCGGACCTTACCATCCGTCTTTACATGGGTTGCCATTTATTTTATACTTTGTATAAGTATCCACGTGTTGTTACACAATATAACGTTAACACAAGAAATCAATATTTTTAGATCGTTTCCCGTCTGAGACGCTTTATAATTTTATCAATATCTGAAGATGATTTTTCTTAAACGAACGTGTATTTTCAGTACGAGTCTGCGGCATTAGTGTTATTTCGCACACTGATGTTCATTTTTCATTTATTTCTTGAATCAGTGACAAAAAGTTGAAAAAATCTAATTTTGATAAACTGCGAACAAGTCCCTTTAAAGAGCATTAAAAAATGCCTTAATTTTGGGTTACAGAAACTCCTGACAACAGACATTGTAATGAAAATATATGTACACCAGACTATGTTATACAATTGTTTTTATTACAAGAGGCGCATAATTTTCAAGAAGACACTTTCCAGAAGTGAGCCAGTGACATAGGTATGTTGCCTGTAGCGGAGATATTCAACGTTAATTGCAAACCCAGATGGCTCCCACTTATGTTGCAGCCAAAGGCTTGTTGTATGTTGATAATCATTAGTGAATTAACATGTTTGACACGAGTGCTGCAGGATTTGTTTGTGTTGTGTAATGTATCTGGTTTACAATAACAGATACACTTTGAGGTTCAGTTTGTTTGAAATAAATAATCGTCATAATGTACCATCATGGGTGGCAACCATAAGATTCCCTTGTCCATTACAGGGACCTTGTAGGATTATTGGTCAAACTGCATTTTCTTGATGTCAATCAGCAATAACCTTCTGGGTCCCACTTTAGGTTGTGACCGTGTGAGGAAACAATACATTATCAATCCGGAAAAACCAGTCAGATTTAGAAATGAAATCCACAGCGCTTTTCCATTCATCAAAATTAGATGGTGCTCATTCATAATTATTTTTGCCCATTCATGCTGTGTGTATTATTTTGAAACATAATCTCTCTTGTACTGTGCAGAGCAATGGCAGCTTTTAACATTGACTCATGTAAAATTATGTTGATTGCAGATTTTTTTTATTTTTTTTTTTTAAAGGGAAAATTTCGGGAAGTGAGGTGTTTGGGTAAGGACATCATGCTGTCTGTGATGTATGTATTGCCAGCATACACTTCACCATACTGGAATGTCACACCATGAAGTGTTGATGTTGACCAGGTTAACACATGAGACCATAGTTTATTGGCTTGCTAGGTACCTGGGCACTGATCTGGTTTGATCAGTGTTGACAGGTGCTGGCATCTGTTCTACAGGGTGCTCTTGTAACATCATAGATCACCTATGGTCTGTTATTTTTAGTTCCATTGATATTTGATTCTGTGTTGTATATTCTGTATTAGGTTCTTGTAACTTCATTTGGTTTTGTTTTCTCTTCTATTGCTATTTTATTTTAATTTTGAAAAATAAATAAATAAAAAATGTCGGATCAGTGTTGGGACTTCATATTACAAACGCTCGGTCGCACTTTTAAAACTAAAAAAAAAAAAATATTTGTTTACAAAAAATCATGATACCTATAGAAAACTCTCACGAATGAGCAGGCTCTCCACTTTAATAATATTTATCCCATTACAAATGGTGAAATAGTTAAAAAGACATCCTTAAAAATGTTATCTGGGTCGCCCTTTTTTCTCCCAACAAAGTTCTTATTAAGTCACATGGTATAGGCACCGTGAATTGTTCCTTGCCATAAATAAAGGAATTAATTGCATAATAAGTGATTTCTCACTTAATTTTGCAGCTGAAGTTTTACTTTGTGTGTAATTGATCAGTAGATATTTTTCCAATGAGACAAGTTCATAGAGGATTGTCTTTTCTTTAAGTTGTTTAATAATGTTCAACTTAAATTTATTTGATGTTGGGTGAGGATTGCAACATGTAGTTTGCTGTTTAAGGCCACATGCAATATAAAATCGGCGATAAAGTTGGTTGGAAATCCCATGTCAATCCGTAACCGTACCACCCACATGTGTTTCTATTGGGACCGTTCCCGACATGTTTTTTTATTGTGTGTGACAACAGCTGTAACTCAGAATGTGAGTTTGAAACTGTTGTCTTTGCTGGATATATATGAGCCTCGCTCTGGGAAAACCAGGCTTAGTGTATGTGCGTAAAGTGTTGTCCCAGATTTGCTTGTGCAGTCAGCACAGGCTAATCAGGTACGACACTTTCAGTTTTTACGGTATTTTTCGTTTAAAGAAAGTCTCTTCTTAGCAAAAAATCAAGTTTAAGTGGAAAGTGTTGTCCCTGATTAGCCTATGCAGACTGCACAGGCTAATCTGGGAGGACACTTTATGCTCATGCATTTTACACTAAAATGAGTGAGGCTCATATGTTAGATACTGCAGTTTCATGCTGGGCCTCTTAAATCAGGTTTTTATCATCAGCAGTTTTCAATGTTCCAAGTATCTATTTACGATTACCGGCATGCGAAATGGGTCCTAGGACATATCCAAGCAGTGTAGCTCAAGATATGCTTCTGCATCCCTATACATCAATGAGGATTCCTGATGTTGGCAAATGAGACCACAAAACATTGTGTCGCTTTATGTTGGGCAGGCACGGGCTGCTCTGGAGCTACGCTGGCCACATAATAATACCTATGTTTGCACGCCCCTGCTCATATAACAATGTTATTATAGGACATCTGAATTATTGGAAATTATAATCGGCATACAATGGCATTAAAGCTACTAAAACATTCTAAGAGTTTCCATTTATTCACAGATTTTGACTGTTTGGTTTATTGTGTTGATGTTTTATTAAACACTGGAGACAGATTAGTAAGTACTGGAATAGTTTCCAAGGCGGTTAAGCTGCCTGTGTGTTTTTCCTAAGGCAG
The DNA here is from genome assembly GCA_007657795.1 of Dreissena rostriformis. Taxonomy (NCBI): domain Eukaryota; kingdom Metazoa; phylum Mollusca; class Bivalvia; order Myida; family Dreissenidae; genus Dreissena; species Dreissena rostriformis. The sequence continues at coordinate 21,615 of VMBQ01002402.1, forward strand.
ATGATATAATTCTCAATTTGCAGACACAATCTACGTAATATTTGCCTTATCTTATTTACGATAAAAACAGACAGTGTTATTGTATAATAAGGCATGTTCACATATTAAGTTATGCATTGAAAGTAGCATATACAGTATGTGGGAAGGTTACCTAGCTTCGATTAACATGATTTATTTCTTGATCATTATGGGTCCTTCAACTTTATAACATTCATATTGGGAACATGTAAGTGTATGATTGTTCTAAGTATTCATGGTGCCAGCTATTTATTATGTATCGTAAGTATACAAGGACAAGTAATCATGTCATTGATAGAACAGACTACAAAATTGTTATAAATGAACACAAGGGACTCAAGCTATGTTGAAATATTTGCAGTATAATTTTGGGAGCGTGATTATTTATAAGCGAAGTGAATTAACGAGTTGGCTTGTGGTAAGGTAGGGTTGTTGGTGAAGAAATATGGATCTGTAGTACTAACTGTGAGAAGAAATATGGATATGTGATGCTAAATGTCAGAAGCGGATAATTTTCTCTGCAGTTTTCTGAGAGCCATTGATTTTGGATAGGCATGTTAATTATTCATCTTGGAATGGACAGGTGACTGTAGCAGGTTCTTGACCGGCTGTATTAATTACTTTATTCAGTAATAAGCAGTTTATACTCTCCCACAATCCAATTAGGTGACTGTTAATTGAGAATTCTTTAATATCTGTAATAGAGAGCCACATTTTGCGAAATGCGTCTTCTGCCATATTTGGCCAGTTCCACACCAGCCTGCACATTGGCTACCATGCCCACTTTAAAGTCATGGTTTTGTGGTCTAATTAGCGGGCTCATGCGCAAATGCGTAGGCTGGTCTGGAACGATTTTGGCTGCATAAGGCATTAGACTCATTTTTGAACGGCGCAACTGATTTTATCAATAAGAATCACGTTGAAGTTTGTGGTAATTTTCTTTGTTACTTTGCTAAAAAATTCAATGCAAATCTTGAGTTAAGTTTAAACCTATTTATTTTAGCTTGATTGCATCGAAAGCCTAAGGCTCATTGAAACGCTCTCGAGTCCGTTTCCTTGGTAGAGCCAGTACTTGGTGTCTTTGGGGAGATCTTATGAATGCTCCCACAGCGGGAATTGAACCGGTGACCTCCGGATTGTTCCAGTTTAACGTCCACTCGTAAGACAGTTAACCATGGCCTGCAAAAAGACATGATTTTCATGCCATAAGCACTCTATACTCTAATTAAATAAATACAAACATGCTGTACTTTTGCAAGTACGCTTTTTTTCCAAAAGCCAGCCAGTGGGCTCATTTGATAAAGCACTAGACTACAGATTTGAGGATCAAGGGTTCAATCCCTTCTCAGCCACATTACTTGTGTGGGGATATAATCATAGTGCAATTATTTAAAAGACATTTGTTCTCTTACCTCTGATTCCAGTAGTGCAGTTATATGGCTTAAATACCCTTGGATACATTGAAAAATCAAAATAAACTAGCAAACCCATAGTCCCATGGATTGTGATGAACCGAGATTAGAGCTTGGGGACAAATCTATGAGCTGTTTTATTGGTTTATCAAAGGGAAAAACATTCCTTATTTCTGATCTGTGTCATAAAAATTATTCTCCAGTAGAGTTATATCTGTACATAATGACATTTTGTCCTGGAAATATTACTGTATTATCACATTACTGACTTTGTCTGGATTTGTCAGCCCTTGTTACTGTATTCTACACATTTTATGCTGTGGTCTATATCAAAATGCATAGTTGTTTGCATGTCTGCTCTGGCATTACACCATAAGGCAAATGCTGCATAATGACAAGGTTGATAATAATGTGTTTGCTTGATTACACGTAACTTGATGTTGTAAGGTAATATTTTGATAAGTAGATCAAAAATTGTAAGATATTGTTGTATTACAGTCTTTAAATGTAAGACATTTTTATGCCCCCCTTCGAAGAAGAGGGGGTTTATTGTTTTGCACATGTCGGTCCGTCTGTCCGTCCACCAGATGGTTTCCGGATGATGACTCAAGCACGCTTAGGCCTAGGATCATGAAACTTCATAGGTTCATTGATCATGACTGGCAGATGACCCCTATTGATTTTGAGGTCACTAGGTCACAGGTACAGGTCACAGTTACTGGAAATAGGAAAATGGTGTCCGGATGATAACTCAAGAACGCTTACGCCTGGGATCATGCAACTTCATAGGGACATTGGTCCTGACCCGCAGATGACCCCTATTGATTTTCAGGTCACTAGGTCAAAGGTCAAGGTCACAGTGACCTGAAGCAGTAAAATGGTTAACTGAAAATAGGAAAATGGTTTTCGAAAGATAACTCAAGAACGCTTACGCCTGGGATCATGAAACTTCATAGCGACATTGGTCATGCCCGGCAGATGACCCCTATCAATTTTGAGGTTACTCTGTCAAAGGTCAAGGTCACAGGTCAAGGTCACAGTGACTGGAAATAGGAAAATGGTTTCCGGATGATAACTCAAGAACGCTTAGGCCTGGGATCACGAAACTTCATATGGACATTTGTCATGACCGGCAGATGACCCATATTGATTTTCAGGTCACTCGGTCAAAGGTCAAGGTCACAGTGACCTGAAGCAGTAAAATAGTTGACTGAAAATAGAAAAATGGTTTCCGGATGATAACTCAAGAATGCTTACGCCTGGGATCATGAAACTTCATAGGGACATTGCTCATGACCGGCAGATGACCCCTATTGATTTTCAGGTAACTAGGTCAAAGGTCAAGGTCACGGTGACTCAACACCACCACCACCACCACAACCACCACCACAGTGACAAAAATCGTATTCACACAATGGCTGCCACTACAACTGACAGCCCATATGGGGGGCATGCATGTTTTACAAACAGCCCTTGTTTGAGTTGGCCAGAAAAAAATTACAAACCAACATGACTGTAGTCAAATAATTGGCCTGGAAATGGCAGTGCCCACTGGGAAGGCTAAATGTCACACACCTCAATTTGCCGAGACTTGTGCGGTGTCAACACTGTCACATCCAGCAATCTCCAGCAGTCTTGTAGCCAGTGTTGATTGGATTGGGTCTCCAATCTAGCTTTGCACACAGGATAGTTATTACTTTTCTGTCATTGGTGTTGGCAGTTTGAACAACGCGATATGAAGTAATTTTATCTGACAATAGTGGATTTTTTTTATAAAATTTAATGCTTATTAAAAATGCAGGTTGATTGTCCCAATGTTTTAGGCGAGACATGAACCAATTTTGCAAGAAGAAAATAGTTACATCTTCAAAAGTCATATGTATTCCATTTTAGTATTTATACTGAATTCATATAACTAATGACTCCATATTTTGTTCTTTCATGGAATAGCAGTTTAAAGTTTCTGTGAAAATGTTGTTGTTTTTACCCTGAGAGCTGTGAGCGCAAGTCCCTTACCTTGGTGTATTGATTTGTAACTTTCTCCCAGTAGTAAGGCAGTAGGAGGGGAGGTGGGTACTTAAGTATGTGTGCAATATTTGTTTTGGAAATCTCATTTCATTTGCAAAGGGATACATGTTATTGTTTCTCAGTAAATTTAAATATCTTTGTCTTTTCTGTATGAGTTGTTGAAAAAGGCATACAAATGACCAATTATAATTATATAATCAGCTGGTTCAGTTTACATTATGAACATGATTATACAATTTCTCTAGTGCCTATAGTCTTGTTATTGGATTGAATAATTTCTTTTTCTGGATTTGCTTAGCTGTTTTGACAAATATATTATAACAGCATCAAGATTTCTTCCGCAGTTTATGTCTGCAAATAACAAATAATGTGGATTGATCTATTAGATAACTGCTTATTTTTGGATCTAAGACAATTCTGTGTGAGCTTTGATGAGGAATTTGTTGATAGAGGCTTCACCCTGTGAAATCCTGCTGTTAAGTATTGTTTGATCCTGTGAATTGTTTTGAAGACCTCATCTGTGTATTCTCATGCTGTTGTCTTCTCTATGAAACAGATGTTGGGGTAGGCTTTATTGTAGACCTGGAATGAAAAAAGTGACAGTTTCAGACTTTCAGATTCGTAATTCATAATTGCCAGCTCTGGAAACTAATATGTAGTTACTTATTTGTGTGTTTATTTCCAAAAAATACTACATTTATTTTGATTGTACATAGTTCATTAGTTTTGATGTAAAACATGATGCAAGCTGCGCAGGCTAATCTGGCACGACACTTTATTCACTAACATTAAGCACAGCTATCCCAGAGCGCAGCTGGTTTCTATTATACGTAATATAACATTTGTTTAATAGACTGAGGAATCAAGATAATCACCCTAGCATTTTAGAGGGTTTCCAGTACCAATATATCCCTGATGCGCTGCAGAAAGTGCAAATTCAGGAAATGTGCCTTGCTTTGGAAAAACAGGGTTAAATGCATGTGCGTAAAGTGTAGTCCCAGATTAGCCTATGAAGTCCGCTCAGGCTTATCAGGGATGACATGTTCCACTTAAACGAGATTAATGCTAAGAAGAGACTTTCTTTTAACAAATAAACCCATAAAAGCTGAAAGTGTCGTCCCTGAATAGCCTGTGTGGACTGCACAGGCTAAAATGGGATGACACTTTACGCTCATGCATTTAACCCCCTTTTTCAAGAGCGAGGCTCAAATGTTTAACCCTTTGCATGCTGGGAAATTTGTCGTCTGCTAAAATGTCGTCTGCTGAATTTCTAAAATTAGCATTTTCTNGGAATAATAATCTCTATTAACACTTTATAATACAAATTTAACATACTCGCTTCTTTCGCCTGAACACAACTAAAGTTGATTGAACTCGGACATATGCAGAGATACCTTTGGTTTATTTGAACCGTCAGTGTTTCAAGTATGGACTTGCACTCTATGATACGTATAATTGTTCCCGAATGAGAATGTACGGTACTCTTCTAACCGAACTAACCCGGATCTGTACAGACGTGATCAACGCAATGGAGGTGTATTGCAGTTAAAGGTATGTTCTGTATTTAAGGAACTTTGTATTTGTATTTTATATTAATTTTAAATGTTTTGTACCTGTAACCATGCACACCAATCTTTCAGATTTATTCTTATTTTAAGTTAGAAACGACATATGATATCAGATAAACATGTTTATTTTGGTAAATGCAATTTTATACAACAGGTACAACATTAACATGATCAATATTTTATTCATACAATTTAAAAGGTTATGAATGCTGCATACACATATAAGACCTGCATCGATACCTAAGATGCATTGATAAATGGAGATAAGAAATAACATTTAAATAAACATTTAGGAAGTTTGTCATAAACATTAAAATAAAGGAGTGATCTTTTTTCATAAATAAATGTTTTAATGTACAATGACGCCATGGATGTAGTAAGAAAAATAATTAGTAACTGCGAAAGAACACAATATGATTCGTTCATATTTGATCGTCTGTATTAGAGAAAAATGATCCGTCACGACATTTGAATACACATCGACATATTTATCAAATTGGTGAAAGCCAAGTCGTTTCTAAACATTAACACAGTATTAAAACTGCTTTAAAATACTATTATACACAAGCCTTTTCAAAAGGTATTTATAAAGGCATAATTATTCAATTTTGTAATAAGGTCGAATATTTATGTTAATTTTGCCTTCTTTTAATTAAAATTCTAAATATTCTTAAATATTGGCGATGATTGTAAAATAAATCTGTAATACAATTAAAGTGTACCAATTATAACAACGGGCATAAAATAATATCCTCATGGACATACATTTTGAGCAAAAACCGCGTTGGACATTGGAACGCTTAGGACAAAACAATTTACATTAAATTTGTCAGGAAACTGAATTGAAGCAAGTTCTAAGACTTCATTAATCGTTTTGTTTTAATCGAGTAAAATACTGCCAATGTTCTCAATAAAACATTAAAATAATAATACTACAACAAATAAGTTTAATTATGCAACTAATAAATCAAAGTCTGGCAATAATAAATGCATCCGTTAAATGTTGAAATAAATAAGAACATGCTCATATACGCGTGTAGCTCCTAGCAAAATAACATCATGTATTAAATTCAAAATATTTTCAAACTAAAACAAAACACGTTGATTTGATATCACAATTTGATCTCCTTGATTGCGTGCATCGCAGTACTTTGCCTTAAGTGCACTCCATGTCTGGATACGTTGCAGATAGACTGTCATAGCGGACTTGACCATAAAACTTATAAGTTAATGACTCCCATAGATGAAATTGTCCTGTACTGACACTGTAAAATATTTGAAAGCTAATGTCTTTATGATGTCCTTTACCAATTATCCCATAACGTCCAATTTCCCGCGGTAATGTTTACACGGTCAGCTTTCCCAAACATGATGCATAAGTCCCAGCACGCACAGCGGTAATTTTCCATTTACCATTTACTTTCAAACACAAAATCCAAAACCAACATTTTTGATAACATAAGTGTTTATATCTACTTAAAGAACAGTTAATTATAGTTATAAGTGTAATTATTGTATTTGTTATTATTATAATTATTATTATTATTATTATTATTATTATTATTATTATTATTATTAATAATATTATTATTATTATTATTATTATTATGATGATTATTATTATTATTATTATTATTATTATTATTATTATTATTATTATTATTATGATGATTATTATTATTATTATTATTATTATTATTATTATTANACCCCCTTTTCGTCTTCTTCTTAAGGCCAAAAGTGTTGTCCCTGATTAGCATGTACGGACTGGAATGAAGATTATCACATGAGAATTTAAGAAAGTTTCCAGTGCCAATATACCTAATATACATTACTTTACCGAATTAATCAAATTGAATCCTGTTCTCATCTTAAAGACAAGAACAGAAATCAGCCAAAATTGTGTACAATAAAGGATTGATTTGTTTTTATCACATTTAGACATATGGACTTAATTCCGAAAAATATCAGCTGCTCTGATTTTGTCTTAAGTCATTTAGTCAATGGTATATGGTATTATTTAGCAGACTTTATTGTCAACAGCAGAAGGCAACTCTTACTGAATTATTGATCATCTGTGAACAGGCTTCTGTCGGAAATATTTAGACCCGAATCAGTAAGTCACCGTGGGCTAAATTTGCTAATCGTAATTTGTGTTTTTTTACACAACTTGTTTTGTGTTTTGTGAAATGTTATCTTGAAAATTGTTTAAATTTGTTTAAAAAAAGAAATGCCTCATTAAAAAAAAATCTTTTCAAAAAAATGTTTAGCTATTTTTTTCGCCCCGTCAGATGCCTTATGAATGCCTAATATCCAGATCTAGCATTTGATTGAATAGAGGGTTTGTGGGTCAAGGTCACTGATAGTAGATATTGAAGAATTGTTTGTACTCAATAACTTGAAAAAAGGAGCATTTGTAATGAAACATTATTATAGATTCCGTATGTCCATGGATTTAACTTGAAATGGGTATAATAAAGGTCAAGGTTGCTGTTACTGAATAGAGAAAAATTGCTTCAACTTAATATTTCAAGAAAGATTGAGTTATTGTGATGTTATCATGTTAACATTGTACAACAACTTCATTTTTATTTGCAAATGGTGCACATTGTGCCAAGGTTAACTGTTAAGGTCACTGTTGGTAGATATAGACAAATAATTAAAAGCCAGCAACTCTGACAAGAAGACCAATTAAGTGTAACGTCCTCTGGCAGCTTTTGTCAAGCTTTAAACTGAGCCTTGCTCTGAGAAAACGGTGTTTAAGCATGTGCGTAAAGTGTCATCCCTGATTAGCCTGTGCAGTCCCCACAGGCTATTCAGGGACAACACTTTCCACTTTTATGGTATTTTTTTCGTTTAAAGAAAGTCTCTTCTTAGCAAAAATTCAGTTTAGGTGGGAAGTGTCGTCCATGATTAGCCTGCGCAGACTGCACATCTGGGACAATTCATGACACACCTACATTAAACCCAATTTTCCTAGTGAGAGCCTCAACTGTTTAAGGGTCCACTAAAACCTTATTTGGTCTGCCTCTACTGGTACACATCCTTGTTTTATCCAAAAAATGATTATTAGATTTTTCGTGTTTTAACATGTACTAAATTATTTTGAAAATATATTAAATAAAATTTACATTAATGGATTATAACTCAATAAAAAAATGATACAGAATTTTGGAATTTTCTTATACAGCAGAAATTGCCATCCACTTTTAGCCTGCATTGAAATACTTTCCAATTCTGCCACAATGGTACCTAATCAAGTGGTCACTCGCAGTCACTCACAGCTCACACGCTCACAACATGACTTTACCTCTCTCAGGCTTATTACTGGCATCCGTTTCTTATAAACTGACTGATAATTTAAGAGAAATGTGTGTGATAATTTAAGAGAAATGTGGGCAAATTTCTGGTGCTGTATGGCTGGAAGGAGTGAAATTGCATTAAATATTGAATTTTATGGATATCTTTAAGACCATGAGGGCTAGAGAATGCTGTGATTTATGTGGAATAATTTTCTGGTGATTTTGCAGAGTTTTGTGTAGCTTTGGGTGTTACGTGTTCTGGATAATTCAGTTTGTAGAACATATTCATTCTGATCCTGCTTAGGTGTAGGATGTATTTGCTTGATTTTTCGAATTCATTTATGTGTTATTGTTAGACATTATGTCAGATTTCTTAAAACTGCACCAAATGGAAACCACCAGTTTATTTTCTAAACATTTTGTACTTTGGCTAATTTAAACAATATCATTAGCAGTTTTACATCAATTCTGTTAATCAATCTAATGATGGTTTCATAACATTACTACAATATTTCTGTAATGTCTCTGTCCCATGCAAATGATAGGCATTAGGTTATTGCCGTGAATACGATATTTGAAGTTATTATGAACAAAATTTAACCCTTTGCATGCTGGGAAATTTGTCATCTGCTAAAATGTCGTCTGCTGAATTTCTAAAATTAGCTTTTTCTTCGATTTTTTTTCAAAGAATACTATCAGAAGAGCAAACAGTTTGGATCCTGATGAGACGCCACGTTTTGTGGCGTCTCATCTTGATCCAAACTGTTTGCAAAGGCCTTCAAAATTCCGTACCAGAACTGAAAGAAATACGATATATGAAGTTATTATGAACAAAATTTAATGCTTTGCAAGTTACACTGTATTATGCGAATTTTGAATAAAACATCAAACATGGAATGGACCTCATTTTCCGAATTTCCTCAAACAAAACAATTCATTAAAATGTTCTGGATGTGTTTTTGTATTATTCTGTATATACTTTAAGTATAATAAGCACTTTCATTTACAGTGATGGGTTTTGTTTTCTTCATTTTAACTCTATTTTAATACTGTGTTCATGTACACACGGACACAGTTTTATTTTTGGAGGATTAAACAAATAATTAAAGAACCAGTTTTTAAATGAAATCAATTTATATGAAGCAAGTTTATATGCAAGTGTCTATTTCACATATAATTTATCAAATATTATAAATTAAGCAAGTGAAATTGTATATATAGGATCTGACATGAGTTTAATAAGATATGGTATGATATGACAATGAGTGTCAGATCTTTTTTATTACATGCTTTTAAACTAAATAAAATACATCTTAATTGACAAAACAAATGCTGATAGATCTAAAAGTTGTTTAAACTATCATGACGTCATTTGATGTTGATGACGTCATTTCACCAAAATTAAGCCATGCGATTGGTTAGTTATTGATTCTGTAGCCAATGAAAACGCTTTAAAATGTTGTATTAAACATACATGTGTAATATAAAAAATACGTACATGTGTAATATAAAAAATACGTAATGTCTGTATTACATTGAAAACAAGGTATAGCATGTGATAAATAATGATTTTTTTGAGAAAAAAAAAACTTAATCCCAAGATTGATGTCTTATTCTAATTTCACATAATAGTGTGTTACGTAAGTCTGAGTAACAACTGGAGAGAGGGACTTGTCAAAACAAATGTGTCAAGAAAGTTGATTTAATGTTAATTGAATTGAATTACCCACAGAGTAATGTAATAATATGGATTGGTATTCACAATTTCCCTTGCCGTGCAACCTCCTTAGATTGAATTTAGGAAACATAATTCATTACTGTCTAACATAGGTACTGGTAGTCCCAGGAAACGGACTCGAGAGCATTTCATATGAGCCTAAGGCTTTCGATGCAATCAAGCTAAAATAAATAGGTTTAAACTAACAGAAATAATACAGATTGAAAATCAAACAGGGCAAATGATCCTAGACACCTTACTAACCTTCCTTCTAAAATTGACTTTCCTTCAAAAATAATTCTAAAAGCAGTCATTGAAAACAAACTAGAAGGAGATAAACAGTAAAAGGAACAAGAAGGAAATAAGTCCTCCTATTTCTGTATTGTTAATATTGTAAACATGTCAAAAAATATATAAATAATGTTTCCTGTTATTTCTTGTTATAGTCTCCATTTTGACATTTTTAGCTCACCTGTCATGAAGTGACATGGTGGGCTTATGTGACCCTGTGATGTCCATTGTGCGTGTGTGAGTGCGTGTGTGTTTCCGTCAATAATTTGTTTGTGTAGACAGAAGAGGTCACAGTTTTCATCCGATCTTAATAAAATTAGGTCAGAATGTTAATCTTGATGAAATCTGGGTTGGGATTGTATTTGGGTCATCTTGGGTCAAAAACTAGGTCGTTAGGTCAAATCATAGGAAAACCTTGTGTAGACAATAGAAGTCACAATTTCCATTAGATCTTTATGAAACTTTGTCAGAATATTTATCTTGATGACATCTGGATTTGGATTGTATTTGGGTCATCTGTGGTCAGAAACTAGGTCAAATCATAGAAAAACATTGTGTCAACAATAGAGGTCATAGTTTTCATCTGATCTTAATGAAATATGGTCAGAATGTTTATCTTGACAATATCTGATTTTGGATCGTATATGGGNTGTGTTTGTTTATATTTGTTAATGTTTCCCCCATGTGATATTTAAAAAGTTCATTTACTGTATAAATTCAATACATTGAACAACTGCTGGTTTTGATCACAATAAATACTGTATACTTTGCATCCTCAGTATGTAAATTATAATTATAAAATGTTAATTTTAATGTTTGTTTTAAGGTTTGTCATTGCATTATGCGCGCGAAACGCGTTATCATAATCAGTCAACAGAATTTTCCTCCCCTCTTACTTGGCCTCAATCACACCCCTGCTTGTGTAGACAGTAGAGGTCACAGTTTTCATCCGATCTTAATAATATTTTGCCAGAATGTTAATCTTGATGAAATCTGGGTTGGGATTGTATTTGGGTCATCTTGGGTCAAAAACTAGGTCACTAGGTCAAATCATAGGAAAACCTTGTGTAGACAATAGAGGTCACAGTTTCCATTAGATCTTTATGAAACTTTGTCAGAATGTTTATCTTGATGACATCTGGATTGGGATTGTATTTGGGTCATCTGTGGTCAGAAACTAGGTCACTAGGTCAAATCATAGAAAAACATTGTGTTGACAATAGAGGTCATAGTTTTCATCTGATCTTAATGAAATATGGTCAGAATGTTTATCTTGATAATATCTGATTTTGGATCGTATATGGGTCATCTGGGGTCAAAAATTAGGTCACCAGGCTAATTCTAGTAAAAGGTGAGTGATTCAGGGCCATCATGGCCCTCTTGTTACTGCATTGGTTCTGATTGTCCCTGAAATGAAAATTAAATGTTAACAAATAATGATACAAAAATATATTTAAAAAACAATATTGTCTTACATTAACAAATCCGCTATCATAAAAATGAAGATATAAAAACTGAAAGTACCCTTACAGGTAAATAATGTAAAAGTCTTGACATGTTATTAGAGAAACTTAACATCAAACAAATGTTGCCATTTATTGTCGAGACATTTGTTTGTAAACCTTTGTCAGTTAGCAAGATAGTATGTGAAACAAAAATCTGGTGCCAGTTCCAGCTACTAAGTGTCAAGCAAACAAATCATAGAACATTTCCAACCTATCTCATACCACATTATCAACACCAGTGTGCCAACTGTTATTAGCATGATCAGAGAATCTCTGCAACATCAATATGAAACTTGTCTCTCTTCATTGTTGTCCTGAATTTACATTTCATTTCACAGAAAACAAGACAACTTCTGACAGCTTCTGGCAACATTTTCTGTATTGCGTTTTTGTATTTCTTTTTCATGGGAAAAGTGATATGGAATCGCTTTTGATTTGTATGTTTTGAAATTGAACAAAGCTTTATTTAAAACAGGAAAAAACAGTGGTTGTTTTCCAAAGGGAACTTAAGTGGATTCTTAATATTTTTTTCTTAAGTCAACTTAAAAACATATGTTAAAAAACTGTTTGTACATGCTATTGTTATTATGCTACACCAAAATTTTTTGGGGGAGCATATAGTCGCCGCTTGGTCTATCCGTCCATCCGTGCAGTGCATAAAGTGTCATCCCATATTAGCCTGTGCTGTCCAGAAAAGCTTATCAGGGACAACACTTTCCGCTTTTATGGTATTTTTGATTAAAGAAATTATTTTCTTAGCAAAAATCCAGTTTAGGCGGAAAGTGTTGTCCCTGCTTAGACTGTGTGGACTGCACAGGCTAATCTGTGGAGACACTATGCACATGCATTAAGCCCTGTTTTCCCTGAGCAAGACTCATATACAAGCATCTGACATAGTAATTAGTTATGAGGAAAGAGTTTTGAGATAACTAGCTAGACATGCTGATTTCTTAGGCATTTTATTGGCATTTTACATTGTTGTATACGCTGTTTATATTGAAGTTCTATTTGCAGTAAATTAGGTTATTGTTAATGGCTTGGCATTTTGTGTTTTGTTCATATTTCAAATAACATTTCTTTGTTATTTCGTTTTTAATGCAGTCTCAAAGATGTTTAAATCGTATGTAATAACTTGATTGCAATAATGTTTTGAAGACATTGATTGACAATAAACAATATTTATTCTCAGCCAAGTGCCAAATGTAATCTTATTTCAATATCAATGTGCATGAACTGCAGGAACTTGTTCATGTCTCTGCTGTGTTATAGACTGAACAAGCTGATGGCTTTTAATCAGTGAACACTGACGGGTTTGTTTAGAGAACATAAAAAAACAACAACAACTGAAATTGGTTTCTAGCACGGAAATACATAAGTGGCAACAGCTTTTTGCTAATAATCCAGCAATTCAACGCATTTAACAAGTATGCTGTGTTAGGTATTTCAGGGTACTTTATCTTTGTCATTCCTCATGAACTACAAACATAATATGTTAACACTTTTACAGCGGTTTTAATGGGCTACCATCCTGGAACCATCAGTTTGTTACAGGAGCCTTTACTGCCAGCATTTTAGTTATTTGTATAATTCAAGCTGCACTGTATTTAGGGAGAAATGTCATGTACCTGTAAGGTCGTCATGTACCAGAAGTCGTCATGTACCAGTAAAGTTATCACTTACTGGTTCTGTGTCAAATATTATTGGTCATAAATGCAAACGTCAGATTCCTAACCCCGTCCCTTTGTCTATTTTAGGTGCTGAGACCCCAGGAGAAGAAGGGGACATGCAGGGCAGGAAGCGAGGGTACCCAGGGGGCTCGGGCAAGCCCCATAAGAAGCTCAAGGGACAGCCCATGCCCAAGAACGCTCTCATGCATCTATATGAGCTCAAACCTGGTAAGAACAGCCGCATAGAGCTGGTCCCCATTTATTGACAATTCTTAAAACAGTTTGAACCCTTTACCACTCAGATAGGCACTTTAACGTGTTTGTAGTCCCTTAGAAAATCCAATCAAATTTAAGACGTTTCTTTTTAAAACCTTCATATCCAAACCTTGATACTGCCATAAATACTCAAAATCAACAAAAATTTCATAGAATATTTAATAAAATAAAGTTAACCCATAAACAATCAGTGTTCCTTATAGCAATAGCCAAAATTACAACGCTAGATGTTGTCTGGTAACCTTCATTTAAGGAGATACAAAATGCTCGTTTTTATTTTGTGTGGCACAAAAAAGTCCATTTTAATCGGCAAGGATATCTATTCATACGACACGCGAACACTAAATTGGCACATGAACATGTGTTGAATATTGTACCACAAAAAAATAAAAAAGGAGTATTTTGTATCTTTTTAAATCTATGTTACCAGACCACATCTAGCGTTGTAATTTTGGCTATTGCTAAAAGGAACACTGAATTTTAATGGGTTAACTTTATTAGCTCGGCTGTTTTCGAAGAAAACCCGAGGTATTGTCATAGCCAGCTCGTCTGCAGTCCGCGGCGTCTGAAAACTTTAACATTGGCCATAACTTTTGCAATATTAAAGATAGCAACTTGATATTTGGCATGCATGTATATCTCATTAAGCTGTACATTTTGAGTGGTGAAAGGTCAAGGTCATCCTTCAAGGTCAAAGGTCATTTTTTTTTTTCATGTGTATCTCATGGACCTGCACATTTTGAGTGGTGAAAAGGTCAAGGTCATCCTTCAAGGTCAAAGGTCAAAAAAACAAATTCCAAGCACCCACAGCCGAGCCTTCGCACCCACTATGCGGTGCTCTTGTTTTATGAAATATATGAAATAATTTACTAAATATTTGTTGATTTTGAGTGTTAATGGGACTTTAATTGCTGAAAAAAAGCACCACAATTTTCTTTAAATGGACACAGCCAGCTTGGTATTTTTTAGGACTTTTGCTGCAAGATCAGTTACTATAGAAACCAATCTCAGACTGATCTGGCTTTGTTCTCGATCATGAGTTCAACTACTCTACCGTGTTTTATCACATTTTCCCAGGCTAGACCAATTGCTTTAAGTCCAGGCCTTTCGCTAAGAAATTACTTCCTTGCAATGATAGTATTATGGCTATTTCTGGAAAAACAGATGCTGTTGTATTACTACTGAAGGATCTGTAGACAGAATTTATCTGCAGATTAGGTCTTTGGGAACCATACAATTAATTGAACGGAATCAAAATCAAAATAAAAATCTGTTTGCTGTATATGTATAGCAATATTGTAGTAGAGAAAGTTAAATAAAAACAAGCAATGTGCTCCAACCCACTTTTAAATTCTCCCCCTCCCCACCCCTTATCTTTCATTTATCACTGGATTTTCAGAGACAAATTACATGGCCTTCATGGGTATATTAATTGAACGAATATTAATAAGATACAACAAAAATTGTTTAAATTAATATATGAACCACACTCTGGGAAAACAGGGCTTAATGCATGATTGTGCAAAAAGTGTTGTCCCAGATTCGCTTGTGGAGTCTGCACTGGCTAATCATGGACGACACTTTCCCACTAGACTTTAAGCTCAGAATGGACTTCCTTTAAACGAAAAATTCCATAAAAGGGGAAACTGTCGTCCCTGATTAGCCTGTGTGGACTGCACAGGCTAATTTGGTATGACACTTCAGGCACATGCATTAACAGTTTTAATGTTGTTTTGACAAAAATTTGGAAATAATAATATTGCTGTTTCATTTTGGCTAACAAATGCTTTAAAATTGAAAATAAAATTTTTGTATATATTTTTTTTTTTCTTTTAACTATTTTTGTGGAAACCTTCTATTGGCAACTTTTAGGTCCCATTTGGGAAAACATATATACTTGTTTTCCATTGGGTAAGAGGGAGGCTAAAATGGTAGGTTTAAATGTTTATCATGTTTCAGTTGCCTGTGTCTTTTCCAGATCTCCAGTACACAGTGGTCTCTCAGACAGGCCCCATTCATGCCCCGGTGTTCACAATGTTGTGTGAGGTCAACGGACAGACCTTCCAGGCCCAGGGATCCTCCAAGAAGGCTGCAAAACTAGCCGTGGCAGAACAAGCCCTGAAATCCTTCGTTCAGTTCCCGAACGCCTCCGACGCAAACGCCGCGCTTGGTCGCCAGCCAATGATGAACATGGACTTCACGTCGGACAATGCCGAGATCTTCACCTTGCATTTCGACTCAAACGCCGTACCACCCGGCAACCAACATGAAAACGGCAGCAACGGCAGCATGGGGATGATGGAGTCCCCACCGCAAAAGAAGGGCAGGGCATTCCAGAACTACGAGGGAAAGAATCCCATCATGGTGCTCAATGAGCTGCGACCGAACCTCAAGTATGAGTGCATATCGGAGACAGGGGAGAAGCACACCAAGCTTTTCACGATGGCGGTCACGTTGGACGGAGACCAGTTCACTGGAAGTGCGCGCAACAAGAAGCTGGCCAAGGCACGGGCTGCGCAGGCTGCTCTCACGCAGAAGTTCAACCTGAGCTTTAATTGGACACCAAGTAGGTGCAATTTTGAAAAGTGTATTAACTTGATTAGTGTTGGATAAAGATAAGATTAACCCATTGCATGCTGGGAAATTTGTCGTCTGCTAAAATGTTGTCTGCTAAATTTCTAAAATTAGCATTTTCTTTGATTTTTTTTCAAAGAATACTATCAGAATAGCAAACAGTTTGGATCCTGATGAGACGCCACGTTCTGTGGCGTCTCATCTGGATCCAAACTGTTTGCAAAGGCCTTCAAAATCCGGTTCCAGCGCTCAAAGGATTAGTGTTGGATAAAGATAAGTTTATTAAGAGAGCTTAGAAAGACCTGGGCCTGTATTCACCAACCAATCCTAGACTTACGGCTAAGAATACAAAATATTCTTAAAATTATCATATTTAAACATTGCTTGAATTTTTATTAACCACCGCTATCTTCCTCATTCTTTATGTAGAACATTCTGTTAATGACATCATCACCAGTGTAAGTCTTTATTCTTAATTCTAAGAATGGGCTTGTGACTCGCCAAGGCTCGTGCTTTTTGTTTTCTAAGCCTCGCATGATAAACCTGATCTATAATCAACACTAACCTATTATTCTCTATTTAATATTCTGTAGTATGAAACTTCAAAAGCAATAAGTATAATCATAATTGTCACTAAGTAACAGCAAACATTTGATGATATGATGCAAAAATTATAAAAAAAGGAAAACTGCGAATACATTGAGCAGAACTTATTGGTTCCTTACAACGAACATATCAAATGAATAACCATATTAAGCTCTCGGGTGAAACATAATTTACCATATTTGTGTGCATTTGAAGTTTATGAGGCCCTACCGCGCCTGAGGCTGCATTAATTGTCTACCTTATATTAGGTATACATGTTTTGAAGTCCACAGACTTCTTGAAATCACCTGCCAGGTTTTACAATTTTTTCTGGTGTTAAAAACACTCGTGAGATGTGTGAAAGGATCCACGTAAATAGGAAAAATGCAGTTGTCCTAAAATTTAGAGTCATTAATACTAGGCACATTTTCGGGTGTTTGAAACTGTTAGTCAAATCATATTATTATCATTGTTTATGAAATCAATACTATAATTGCAATCCATGCACAAAACCCTTAGCATATTATAATAAATTGTGAATATTTCAATATAACATACTGAATGGTGTTTGCAAATAATAATAATATAATACAAATTATTATAATTGCCTTTTAGTATGTATGTTAATACTCTATGTCAAAATGATGAACAAATACATGATTAAAAAATACTGACTATTAGAGTTGCACTTACTTTTAGAGAAGATGCACTTAAAAATACACTTGCACAGAAAGCATATTTGTTTGCAAATCAGAAGATACACTTAGCCTAGTATTCCATCTATCCGCATCTGTATCCGCATCCGTATCCATAAAATCATATTACGGACGCTATATTCCATTTATCCGCAAACTTCGAACGTATCTTTCTTTTTTCAATGTACTTGAGAAATTAAACGAACAAGGACAATATGTCACTTTATTTTTTCACAAATCCTGATTTGAAAACAATCAAACTTCCCGTATTCTGAACAAACTAACATTTTCATTTGCAAAATCGAAATCACATTATTTGTTTCACAAACAGATTATTTAAATTATTTGAAGTGAAAATAAGAGTCCCGATATGCAGTACTGCGTTGGTTGTATAATTTGGGATATTTTTTCACGAATAAAATTAGCTTTTCAGTCGATTGTTGAGATGACAGCTTTCCCTAATCGTGCTAAATGCTGTCCGTATCTTGTCTGCATAAGAACGCTCACTTGAGCGTTCTTTTGCGGACGCCTAATGCGCCTGCGGATATGCGGATGCGGATGAATGGAATAAGCGCAGTGCATTTCAACATGTACCATTTTTTTGCGGATATGCGGATACGGACAGATGGATAAATAGCCTTATACACGCAAAAATGCACTTCATTGAAAAAAAATCGCTTCTTGCATAAAAAGATGCACTTTGTCTACAAAAGATACACTTTGTTTGAAAAAAAAATGCACTACTTACATGAAATAGTACAGAAAAATACGCTTAAAAATGAAAATGCAGAAAAAAAGCACTTCAGCGCACTTACTTATGACAAAAGTGAGGAATAAATACACTTCGTTAAAAATGCAGAAAAATACACTGTTAAAAGCGTATTTTGTTAAAAAAAGGCATTTCATTTTGGAATGGTAATTCTCTTAGGTTAAAAAGGGGATTTCTGAAAACTAATGAAGTTTGTGAATTCACTTCCATCCATCTGTGAAAACTGTTTCCTGTACTCTAATTGCCAGTCCAAATGTAATTAAAGCATCTGGGTGGTATTTTCTGCTTGTAAAATTCAGTTTTTAAGTACTTAAAATTTTTGAAATGACGAAATTGGCAGTGTCATGTATTTCTAGAAGCAAAATAATGAGCAATGAGGGAAAACAAGGCAACGGAACTAAAAAAAAGTTGCATCGTAAAAATGTTTTCTATCCTTTGGAATATAAGCGAGTGTGATGAATTGCTTGATAATATTGGTTCACTGCTTCAGTACTTCTGTTCTTTGTTAAATACTTTCTGGCACGTGTCTGCCTGTTGTTCAAACCTACATCATTAAAAAAAGTGCCATATATCTTTGGAAAAAAATGTTATGTATGTTTGCTTTAAGCATGCTTCTGAAAACATTTGCACACCATTGTCTGGGGGTCCATAATGCAGACAATTTTCATGAATTTCAAAAAATCAATTTCACAAAATAATTATCGAAAGACGGATTACCGTTTGTCCTTATATTTATTAATTATACCCCCACAAACGAAGTTTAGGGGGTATATAGGAGTGAGCTTGTCTGTCGGTCGGTCTGTCTGTCGGTCCGTATTGGTCGTGCGCTCTTGCTCAAGTTGTTTTCATCCGATCTTCACCAAACTTGGTCAGAAGTTGTATCTAGATGATGTCTTGGTCAAGTTCGAATATGAGTCATGCCGGGTAAAAAACTAGGTCACAGGGTCACTTAGTGCGTATTCTGTGTCAATGCGGCATGTGGGGGTATTCGTCACCTTAGTGACAAAGCTTTAGTTGATAGTTGTCCTTGTAGGCAACACTGATTCATACTAAATATTGTACCGCATACACATATTATATCAGGCCTTTTCCTGGCTCCCAAAGGTAAATTAAAAAAAAATAATATATAAACATTTTTTTTTTTTATAAGTGTCTAATGATGATTATATCTTAATTTTATTATGCCCCCTTTCGAAGAAGAGGGGGTATATTGTTTTTCACACGTCGGTAGGTCGGTCCGTCCGTCCGTCCACCAGATGGTTTCTGGATGATAACGCAAGAACGCTTAGGCCTAGTTTCAATTACATCTAACAATCTATGTTACTATAACTTATATGATTTTGTTTTTATAATTTGTATTATTGTAAAGAGTTATATTAAATTAGTTTTTGCCAAATCAGTGGACTTTTCACATGAAAATATTCACAATCCCTAATTTGCATGTTTCCAAAAATGACCAGGAAAATGCCTGCTGGTATGTGACTGAAGTGCTGTAAAGAAAATGCAAACAATTCCAAACCTTTCTTTTTCAGGTGCCCAGCCAGTGAACAACAGCGGGGAAACATACTCAGCGTTAGCGGACCACGTCGCCAAACTTGTGCAGGACAAATTTGCCGAACTCACGGACAATCTCACCTCGCAGTATGCCCGCCGCAAGGTGCTCGCCGGCATGGTGATGACCAGGGGAGATAATCTGGAGGCCTCGAAAGTTCTGTGCGTGACCTCGGGGACCAAGTGTATCAACGGGGAGCATCTCAGTGACCAGGGCATGTGTGTGAATGACTTCCACGCGGAGATCCTGTCTCGTAGGTGCGTGCTGCGATTTCTGTACTCGCAGCTAGAGCTACTGGCGTCTGGTGACGAGTCTGCGAAACAGGAGTCAGTGTTTGAGCAAGGTGAGGATGGTTATAAGTTGAAGGACGGTGTGAAACTGCATTTATACATCAGTACTGCACCTTGCGGGGATTCCAGGATATTCTCGCCACACGGGAAGGGCGAGGAAAACGAGGGCGGCGATAAACATCCCAACAGGAAGGCGCGAGGGCAGTTAAGGACCAAAATAGAATCAGGGGAGGGAACTATCCCTGTAAAGGCTACAGTCAGTGTTCAGACATGGGACGGAGTGATGCAGGGGGAGCGGCTTCTCACCATGTCCTGTAGTGACAAGATTGCGCGCTGGAATCTTCTTGGCATTCAAGGTAAAATGGGTTACAGTTGTGTTGATTTATAAAGTTGATGATCTTTAAATGATAATGCTTGTACATCGTCTCTGTTTAAATGATAATGCTTGTACATCGTCTCTGTTTAAATGATAATGCTTGTACATCGTCTCTGTTTAAAGTGGCTTGCAAACATTTCAGTACGTGTGCTTTCTAAAGAGCAGAAAGCATTTAAAATGACTACTCTGTTCAAAAGGTTTGCTTGTGAAGGATGTTGTAAACTATTTGGAAACAACATTTGAGCTGCATCATGTGAAAATGGGTGTGTTGCCATAAGATGCCAGCTAAGCTCGAAACCAGCCTGCGCAATTATGCAGTCTTGTTGGGATCTTCGTTGTCTGCTATAAAGTCACGCAAGGTTTCATCCTGCAATTGCTCAGACTGGTTTCAAGCTATTCTGGCAGCATAGCAAACCTTTTGAACAGAGTAGTTATTTTGAATGCTTGCTTGTGCAGATGAAATCTGGGTCACGTGTGTCAAAAAACTAGGTCAACAGGTTAAGTTTATCTTGAAGTCAGGTGAGCAATTCAGGGCCATCATGGCCCAGTTGGTTATCTTTTATGTCAGACAAAATGTGGTTTCTTAATAACGGTTAAGTTATAAGTTAAAATAAAAGTCTGGGTCTTGCAACAGCCTGAAAAGTGCTAAAGCTTAGCCAAATTCGTTATTTGGATAGAGTGGCATTCTGTGAATATGCATGTTATTTCATTTTTTGTCAGACCAAAATTGTTGTTTTCTATGGTTACAGAAATAATCAAAAACTAAAATCTCAAATGTTCCATAACTAAAAAGAACTTAAGCTGTGTTAATGAAACTTTGAAGGTCCTGTTTCAACATGGACAACAATAACTTAGCAGGGGATTGCTGTCCTGGCTGTGACAAAACCCTTATTGAATAACGTTGGTCGTTACCTTGTTATCTTTATGTTCTCACAAATTCATCATTTCATATCTGACAGAAAATTCAAGACAACTCCGATGATGTTTCCTTATACCAAAGCTACTGTAGTTACCTCCCTTGTTTCAGGTGCTCTCATGGGCCTGTACGTGGGCCCGATCTACATAGACAGCATCATCCTGGGCTCACTCTACCACAGCGAGCACCTGACGCGGGCGCTCTACAACCGACTGGCGACCATCGAGGGGGTCGAGGGGCCGTACCGCCTCAACAAGCCCAACCTGAGTGGCATCAACAACCCTGAACAGAGGCAGCTCGTGAAGGCGCCCAACTTTGCTGTCAACTGGTCTGATGGGGACGCTGAGATGGAGATCATCAACATGACCACAGGTGGGACATTTGGAAGCATCCCCCCCCCCCCCCCCCCCAAACATTTTNCCCCCTTCTTCAAAGAAGAGGGGGTATATTGTTTTTGGCATGTCTGTCTGTCTGTCATTCTGTCCCAAAACTTGGTCATAACTTTTGCAATATTGAAGATAGCAACTTGATATTTGGCTTTCATGTGTATCTCATGGACCTGCACATTTTGAGTGGTGAAAGGTCAAGGTCATCCTTCAAGGTCAAATATATGTTCAAAGTAAAAGTATAATGTTAGATGTTTATTTTTGGTTTAAATCTAATATTTCGTGTTTATTTCTTAATGTAAACCAACTGTACATGTTTATAAAGATTGTTTCTAAGCGTAAAAACTATAATGTGCTAATTTAGCATCTCACATTTTTATACGCCCGTTTTTTTCAAAACGGGACGTATTATAGTTTCACCCTTGCATTTCAAGGTCTAAGCATGGAACGGGCGTATCTTGTTACAATTTGGCACTCTTGTTGAGAATGAAATACATATAATTTTTGAACTTCTAAGCGTAAGTTTTGATTGAGAACATGTATTACATTATTCAAAATTAAAAAATGTGATTGTATGGTTATTATAATGGCAAAACACATCATACCAATTTTCTTGATCACATTCGGCCATAACTACAGTAATACAGTTATGACTAGTGTTGCTTTGTTTTGATTTTTTTTGCCACCACAGGCGTTCATACCGTTGCATCAACACTTTTACAAGGAGTGTACCAAATACCAAAATAGACAGTGGTTTATTCGGTTGACCCCAATTAATCAACACCACAATCACCATAGCCTTTGGTGTTAACGTAAGCTTTTACTTTTTTTTTCATTTTTCAGGCAAGCAGGAGGCGGGTAACGAGTCGCGCCTCTGTAAGCGGGAACTTCTCAAGCGCTTCCTGCGCCTTCAAGGTCGCCTCAAGACCCGCGTTGAGATGACCAAGAAGACGAGCGTGTACGGGGAACTCAAGGCCATGAACAAGCAGTACCACGACACCAAAAACAAGATGGCTGAACATTTCGTCAAAAACGGCCTTGGAATCTGGGTCAAGAAGCCGATTGAACAAGACGAGTTTGTGGTCTCGGAGGCTAATTGACTCGAGTGTGTACAGAACTTGAGGCTCATTGACTCGAGTGAGTACAAAACCCGAGGCTAATTGACTCTAGTGTGTACAGAACTCGAGGCTAATTGACTCGAGTGAGTACAAAACCCGAGGCTAATTGACTCAAGCTTGTACACAACTGGAGGCTCATTGACTCTAGTGGGAACAGAAATCAGGCTTAATGACCTTGTGATATTGAAGTTTTGTTTCTGGATTCCACCAGAATCTGCCAAACTGGAAATTATGTTGTAGGTTTATTTCCTGGTTATCACAGTTATTGGTTATTGCCTTTGGTAATAAAATGTGAAAGTTTTAAATTTTTTAACTTTTCGTGCAAACTTTAAACAATAAAAAGTAAGCTTTGTAATGACCAGTAGCACAAGTAAGAAAGCTTGGTAAGAACAAATATACCAGTGATACTTCTTGATGGGGCTTTGAAATGTTAATTTCTAGAAGAATACCAATAATTATTTTTTTAAATAAAAAAAAAAAAAGAATATTATTTGGGATATCATGCTTAAAATTTCAAATTAATGCAAGTTTGGTTCGTCTTGCATACAGAGTTCTTTTACTGGACTTAAACATTAATTATAATGATTTTCATTAATGCTAGGTTATTAACTTTGCTTTTGTACTTTGAAATAAGAGTTCATGTTTTAGTGGTGGTTTAACATATCCACATCTTTCTGTATACTATACATGTATATTTATTTTTTCATTTGTTCACTCCTAGAGTAGATGCAGAGAAAACAGAGATTTTTTTTTAGTTTTACACATGATATGTTTTCTTTACACACATTCATCTTATGAGATATTTCATATGTTTACATTTAATTTGCTTTTTTATTATTTTATCTTGAATGGTCTAGTGGGTGCAACTCCATATTGAATATAATTGTTTATAGTGGTATTGTTTATATAAGAGCCTAGTTCTGTGAAAAGGGGGTTTAATGCATGTGCATAAAGTGTCATCCCAGATAAGCCTTTGCAGTCCGCACAGGCTAATCAGGGACGACACTTTCCGCTTTTATTGTATTTTTCATTTAAAGGAAAACTCTTCTTAACCAAAATCCAGTTTAGGCAGAAAGTGTCGTCCCTGATTAGCCCGTGCGGACTGCAGCGGCTAATCTGGGACGACACTTTACGCACGTGCATTAAACCACCTTTTCTCAGAACAAGGCTCATGTTCAATTGTCAACAGAATGACAGCACCACAGCGTTTCCACGTAAATCTTTTACTTTTAGATATAGAGTTGAACAACATTGTCTTGTAATTTTGCTGTTTTGTCTTGCTAAATTGCTTTTCTTCTGTATTTTATTGCATGTTGTTGGCTTATTGTTGTCATTTTATTCTTAAAATGTTTTAAACATTCTTTTTTGGTGGAATTTTAGTAGATGTTGACCCACAATGTGTGATGTGCTCAAAATCATTGTTCATTAGAAAGAAAATCTAGTTTTTGATCATCATTTATCCATGTTTGTAGAGCGTATGAAATCACAGTTGGGTTCAGATTCTCAAATATTCTTAGGAATACCAGACGACAAGAAACAAATCATCAATCAAAATAATTGTCTTTAAATTGATCTTACTACACAAAGTATCATGTCTTGTAATTATCTTCATATACATTTTTTAAAATTGTTAAAATGTTGAAATCTATAGCCGCATCAATGCTAGACATCGTGTTTTCCGTGTTTATTGCAAGTGGGGGCCGATGGCCTGTACACCGTGTCTGTGTTTACAAAATAAAAACCACATGCGAAAAAATGTAGTAAGGAGTTTTACTCTTTACCTCTCAGATTATTAATCTACAAGTATTCGGTTTAATTTTGATTAATATAATCTAATCAACCAATTTTTGACAAGGTGTTTTTGCAGATGTACCAAACTCATTTGTTCATGTTTTGACTGTTTTTGATGTAGAACATTCAGAATGTAAAAAATCCTCATTTTGCAGAATTATTTTGACATCCCATCACTTACCACATGATATCAAATTATTTACAAGTCAGCATTTGTCATTGTGTGTTACCATTTGTCAACATGTTATCATTAACATTTTATGTTAATTTCTTTCAATCAATAAATAGTGGTAATAAATAAAAGAACATTTGTAATTTAGTTGTTCATAATTTCAAAACACAGTCATAAAATTGAACAGGAGATTGTATCGTGTTATCAAGCAAAGATCTTGAATTGAGAAAACAATGTTTTCTTTGGTTGATCTAAGCAATCTGATCCACAAAGTATTGCAAATTTGAAGCGATACATCGCCAAGCTGGAATTCAAAATTGTTGGCTCACATGGTAAAAAATGTGCCACTACACACACACAGTATAAAAGTGTGTAACTTTAGTTGTCAATAGAAATAACACATTATAAAAGCGTGTAACTTAAGTTGTCATAAGAACTAATAACATAGTATAAAACAAGAAACCGTCGGAGACGGGTGATGCTCCCCAAAGTTTTTTTTGTCACAATATTGCACTATATATTCAGATAAAATGAAACATCTTGAGGGGCATAACTTTGGACAAAATAATATGATGGATGGTTTAGCAACTTAAAAATTTCAAAGGGCCATAACTCTCTAAATATATCATCTAACCAGAACCCATTTATAACATGCGCATCTCCTCAAAGTAGTTAAGATTCCCATAAAGCTTCATTGAATTCCAGTCAGTAGTTGGGGAGAAAAAGCCCGGACAAGAATTGCACTATATGTACAGTTTATAGAAAATTTCAAAGGGCCATAACTCTGTGAAAAATCATCCGACCATAACTGACTGATAATATGCACATCTCCTGTTGGTAGTGAAGCTTCCCATAAAGTTTCATTGAATTCCGGTCATTAGTTGCTGAGAAATAGCCCAAACAAAAATTGTGGCACACACGGACGGAAAGACGTAGCGGCGACTATATGCTCCCCCCAAAAATTTTGGGGGAGCGTAATATTTCAACTTTAGTTATCATATTAAGAACTACTAACACAGTATACAAGACTTAGCGTCCCACTTTAGTTGAAATAAGAACTACTAACACAGTATAAAAGTGTGTCACTTTATTTTGTCATGAGAAGCAAATACATGAACTAAAGAAAAATGGTGCAAACAGAAACATAGAATGGAATTCGTCATTTGGTACAGAGACATAAACAAAAGGTGAACATAACACACATTAAACATAAAACATTGGTTAAAAACTCTTCCTTACAAAAGGGCAGTCATACTACAAACTTTGAGGAAGACTAGTAACCTTAAAAAAGGACAGCTATATGCCGTATGCCGCCAGACCAGTCTGCGTAATTGCAAGTAACGCATGGTTTCTTGGTCTCATAAGCGGACAGGGTACCTCCTGACCAGACCGCGTGCATGCACTGGCTGGTATGAAGCTGCGCTGGCCACATGTGAAAGACCCATTTTTGCCAGACGCTGATCATTTTAGATTTGAGAAAACATCTTACATTGCACACATCATTGATAGAGGTAGATACAAAGTGGAAATAAAGTCAAAAGTTCCAATAGATTAAATCATGAAATAAATAACCTTTAAGACTAGGAACATTATTTTGATATGAATACAACCGAGAACTGTAAGTTAATAAATGACAAAATTCGGGAAATTGCTCGTGCCCAGAAGTAAAACAAATAAACAATTTGTCCTGTCAAACAGTTGAGTAGTCATATTTTGAAATAATATGTGTCGTGTTCTGAGAAAACTGGACAAAATGCATGTGCGTTAAGTGTCATCCCAGATTAGCCTGTGCAGTCTGCAAAGGCTAATCCAGGATGACACTTTCTGCCTAAACTGGAATTTTGCTAAGAAGAGACTTCATTAAACGAAAAATTCCATAAAAGCAGAAATTGTTGTCCCTGATTAGCCTGTGCGGACTGCACAGGCTAATCTGGGATGACAATTTATGCACAAGCATTATGCCCAGTTTTCTCAGAACATGACACATATCATCATCCTCATGATTAAACAGACCAAAATCTAATGCATGTAAAAATTCTAGCATAATTCGCATCAATTATAACTTGAATATAAAAGCTGAACATCCAATTTTTTCATAAACTAATGGCGAAATGACGCCATAGTTTTGCGCGAAAAACATATTAATGTTGGTTAACATTCATCATTTCATTCATTCCATTAATGACATAAGTATGGGCTAACCACAAGGCTATGTCCTTTTGATAAAAATAAACTGTAATGGTATTCTTACGCCAGCTGACAACGTCCTTTGTGGGCTTTTAGAGTGTTAATGATTGTACACTAAGTTTGGTAGTTATTATTTAAGATCATATTCTGCATTCCATCGATTTATGAACTGCCAGGAAAAAACACCCTTATTTATGCATAAACGCCATCTGGCATCCTTTTCTTGACAGGTCATACCCGGATGAAATGAAGAAAAATGCAAATCAATTTTTAAATACAAAACATATACAAAAAGCACAAAAACTTAATTTTCTTGCAACTTCGTACGGTTCAGCACGAATGGAAATCCTTACAACACAGGACAACATACACACTACTTGAACAACACCAAGTGATATGTTATCCATAAAATGCATCACAAACATGGAAATTTAAAACGTTCCACAACACAGAAAAAGTGCAACCACAAATGTAAATCTGACATACTATACATGTATCTACTATTACATAAATTTGGAATGCAAAAAAAAATGCTTACAAACATATCATACATAACAAAATTTACAAGGAATGGTTTTGAAACAATTATAAATGTGGAGTAATGTGTTATCCTTCAGATGTTTATTAACATATGTATACGGATGTTTAAATACAGGTTTTACAACCTACATGGAGATTAATTTAACCCTTTGCATGCTGGGAAATTTGTCGTCTGCTAAAATGTTGTCTGCTGAATTTCTAAAATTAGCATTTCTTTGATTTTTTTCCAAAGAATACTATCAGAATATTAAACAGCTTGGATCCTGATGAGACGCCACGTTATGTGGCGCCTCATCTGGATCCAAACTGTTTGCAAAGGCCTTCAAAATTCGGTTCCAGCGCTCAAAGGGTTAACAGATGTGATATCAAATGTTATTAATCAACATTCTCCTTAACACATAAACATAATATGGACTACACATATTATTGACTGTGATGTTATTATTGCGATAATTTGCATGAACATAAAATGTGAAATTCAAATAGTTTTATTTTTCTAGGTACTACATATAACAAGGTTTCACGGAATATTAAAATCTGACAGTGTAAATAATATCTATTTAATATTTAATATTTTTTAAATAATTATCTTAAAATTGTACACTAAACTAGTTCCTATCTTACGCTTGTAAAACCATTTTCATCTCTGAGCAATGTGTCATTCTATACAATATATTAAAGTCATCACATAAGACTTTGAATGTCTTAGAAAAATCAAATTATTTCACGAAAAACACATAACAAGAACAAAAATGACTACAAAACATTTTACATCAGAAAATAATAATTCAAACCAAGCTATACAACATGTTTAACATTAAGTTTACAAGTTTTCATTTTTCTCTATATGCCAAATTTTAAATAATAAATGTTGGTCAACTAGTTACAAAAATTAAAAATTATATATCCATTACATCAACTTATTCTAGCAAACAAAATCGCGCTCATTGTTGAATGTGTAACTACAACATTTATAACAGCTTAAACTTCAGCTATGCTATAAAAACACATTTGAAAAGCTACATTGTAATATTTTGTTGAACACATATGTTATAAAAGTGCATTCAAAACAGTTGATTAAAAATCTTAAATAAACATACTGCACAAGCAACGAATACAAAATAATCAAGAAAAATCTTGTTCACCTAACCAGGTTTTCAACATTTTAGTTAGTAATTTAAGTAATTGTGCAATACCAAGCAAATCTGCATGTAAGCTACATACACACAAAACTTAAGCGCAATACCTCCCTAATAATTGAGTTGAAACAGTTTTTCTTTGTTTGTAAAAGTGCCATTGACCATGATCCAATTGGCCCTAAATGCAATGCCATGCTTGTTCTGCATGTAAGCTATTAACATATTGAAGTTCACCCTTTGCATGCTGGGAAATTTGTCGTCTGCTAAAATGTCGTCTGCTGAATTTCTAAAATTAGCATTTTCTTTGATTTTTTTTCTAAGACCACTATCAGAATAGCAAACAGTTTGGATCCTGATGAGACGCCACGTTCTGTGGCGTCTCATCTGGATCCAAACTGTTTGCAAAGGCCTTCAAAATCCGGTTCCAGTGCTCAAAGGGTTAAGAACAATACCCCCATGAAATGCAAGTTATTGACAGTCTTATCAAGATTAGTAAATGCAAACTTAAGTTATTGACCGGAAACCAACAGCTTGAAACCACCCCCATATACCAATCTAATAACCAGGAATTTCAACTTCGTTGAAAAACTGGTAAAAAAAACATGGATAAACATTCTCAATACAAAAAATACATTTATTATTTTAGTTATCTCGATTCATAATGGAAAAAAAGTAAATGGCAAGCAGATGGAAAAAAAAATGAACATTAAAATTGTTTGACCAACAATGCAGTTCTCTGAGTTCAGTAGACAGTAAGTAGGCATTGAGTATGCATGCATATCCTGTACAAAAACTAACATGTCACAACAGTTAGGAAGAAAGTGTATTAACTAACTTGGATTGGATCCTGAAAAACATCATACATGAAAAATACCATCAATCAAAATATGCACAATAAAACAAGAGGAAATATATTGAAAAACCTTTTGAAAACCCTATAACGTAAACTGATTTTAAAAATGTGCAATGGTAAAAATAAATAAACACATAGAAAAAAGCATTCTAATACTTTTATTACAACATCAATTGCACATATGCCATATAATATAAAACATATTTATAATAATACAAACAAATCACTGTCAACTATATTCCCAAGATAAAAGCTCAGAATAACTTTCACAAACTATATTGGTACATTAATCCTTAAACCATTTTAAAATTCCAAAGCCTTAATAAATATTCAGTGACAAAAGATCATAAAGTCTGCAAAAGCTTGGAGATATATCATAAACTCGAGTAAATCATAAGTGGATTTTCGTTTAATAACAAAGCATATCATATCAACTTGCCAACAATTAAGTATTATAATGTGTATCAAGCCTTTTTAACACAAGATTAACAAGAGTGCCAAACTGTCACAAGATATGCCCATTTCAAAAAAAAAAAAAAAAAAAAAAAAAAGAATTGTCTTATNGATACAACTTCTGACCAAGTTTGGTGAAGATCAGATGAAAACTATTTGAATTAGAGAGCGGACACTGCTGTGGCTCCGCCGCCGCCCGCCGCCCACACGCCGCCCGCCAAGGGTGAAACTATAATACGTCCCGTTTTGAAAAAACGGGCGTATAATAAATGGAAATCATGATAAAAGATAAACCCTTCCCTTTTCAAACATGGAATGAATATATTTAATATTTGGGTTTAATAGTTTCATTTTCAAATATTATATAACAATTTTCAAATATTGTGGTTTTGATATAAAAAAAACACACAATAGTTGAGTATTATGTGTTTATAATATCTGCGTGCTTGTATGCAACACAATACACAAGTAACTCAGAATCAGATTGTGTAAAGTTACATGTATAATTTAAAAACAAAAACAACTTTCAGACAACAAATACCTACATTGAATACACAATACAAATTTGGTTTCCATTTTAAATGAAAAATGAGGTATCAAACCAACCCATTGAAACAAGATTTGAGACAGTCACCATTTAATTGATAGTCCTTGTTTGCTTTAGATTTTTTTTTGTAATGGATCTTTTTTTATTGATTAAATGAAATATGCACACAATTTTGAAATTCGTATTTTCTACAAAAAGATTTAAAAGTCAAGTCATGTTAGGCTCTGTAAGCCACAAAAGTCCCACAACAATGTTTGTGACGATTTGAGCCATGACATTTTATTGTTAATTAATGTCTGCTATCAAAAGGAATCAAATTCAATACTTGTTTTAGGAATGATAAATGCAATAAGTAATGCCTTGGAATCTGTGAGGGCTTTAAAAAGAAAACAAAAGATCTTTCCCATAAATATCAATATGCCCGGACTATGCAATAGTCTCTAGACTGGACACAATGTCAGCACTCTTGAGGCCCTCTGGCAGCCTGTCGATGTGCACATGGGTGTCTGCTGACTTCTCCAGGTGTGTCAGGGTCTGAAGGATGTCTGCAAAACTCGGCCGGTTCCCAGGATTCTCTGCCCAGCACATCAACATCAGATTGTAGCTGGAAACCAGCATATTAGAGTTCAAATTAAGTTGATTATGATGTCGTTTCTTTTCAGATTTTGGTTGATCAAATTCATTTTTATTATAGTGCCTCTATTCGCCAATAGAAGCATTTCCAGTCTTCAAAGTAAATCACAAGGATCAAATTAAACAATAACAACAAATTCATGCCAACATAAAGTATTTAGATTCTTACAAGATCTGATAAATATTTTTGCAATTAATATGAGAAGTATTTTTCATATAATTTGCTAAAAATCAGACCTTCCATTTGCATTGTTTAGAAGGTAGTTAATTTTGTTATTGTATTACTTACATCTCTTCATACATACTGAAGTGATGCTAAATCAATTGATTTATTTAGTTGTTTATTTTTTATTTATTTTTTGCTTACATCTCTTCCTAAATATTAAAATAATAGTAAATCACAAAATATATTGCAAATTCTAATATGATTCTTGCTGCTCTTTTATAAAAAAGGTTTGCCCCCAAATTGCAGTCAAGTCTTCAACTAATTTTTGTGTAATTACAATTTTTTAATAGTAAATTCTCCTGTGACCTTGACCTTTGATCTCTTGTGTTCTATCCAGAATACAAACTTAACAAATTTTCATGACCATGAGTCAAGTGGTTATCTAAATATCATGCGGATACAAAATGTTCTATGGACAGACCAACCATCTGAACCACCAATAAACATATATATGATCTACAGACCAATAAACTAACGGAAAATGAGGCCTCATTAAATGAATGAAAGATATTGAAATCATATTGTTGAAGTTAATTCAAACTACAATTTATTTTCAAAGCAAATGTTTTGCTGGCTAATAAAGAAACAAAAATTCAATAAGATAAAATGAACATGACATAAATATTTCCTATTATTATTTTGTAGAAAGTCTAGGGATGAGAGTTAGAACCATCACCATGACTCTCTACCCTCCCAGTTACCGGTAACTCACATGTCAGCACTGCAGTGAAGGGGCTGGGGCATACGGTATCCAGCCTGTATCCGGTCTGCAACCTCCTGTGGGCCCATGTCTGGGTACGGCAGGTGGCCTGCAACACAGCAAGGGCCACACATGAACTGTTGGTCAATCAGAATACTTTTTCTTTAAAGTATTATGTAAGACGGTCTAAAAACCTGTTAGTTTAATTATGTCTTTTCATAATGACAGTTAACCACAAAAAGTTGTAATCTACTTATAATCGAGCCAATCTCTGTGAATTGCGGGCTGAATGAATGTGCGTAAAGTATATTACCAGATTAGCTTGTGCGGTCTGAACAGGCTCATCAGTGACGACACTTTCTGTTTTTATGGAATTTTTCATTCAAAGGAAGTCTTTTCCACACAAAAATCCAGTTAAGGGAAAAGTGTCTTACCTGATTTTGCCTGTGCAGACTGGGACATATGTGTCGTGTTCTGAGAAAACTGGGCAAAATGCTTGTGCATAAATTGTCATCCCAAATTAGCCTGTGCAGTCCGCACAGGCTAATCAGGGACGACAATTTCCGTTTTTATGGATTATTTTGTTTAAATGATGTCTCTTCTTAGCGAAAATCCAGTTTAGGCGGAAAGTGTCGTCCCGGATTAGCCTGTGCGGACTGCACAGGCTAATCTGGGATGACACTTTACGCACAAGCATTTTGCCCAGTTTTCTCAATCACGCCACAAATAGGTTACGGACATTCATTAAGCTCTGTTTTCCCACAGACCGCCTTAATTATAAGTAGATGATAACTTGTTGTCTTTAACTGTATATATGAATAAAAATAATAATACTTGAAAAAAACAAAACAAACAACAAGATGTGTTTGTGAAACACAATGTCCCCCTATATGACGTTTGACCTTGAAGGATGAACTTGACCTTGACCCTTCACCACTCAAAATGTGCAGCTCCATGAGAAACACATGCATGTCAAATATAAAATTGCTAGCTTCAATATTGCAGAAGTTACATTACATGAGCAATTTTGACCCATATATTTGACCTTGAAGGATGACCTTNGAGAGAGTAAAAACTAATGAAACTCTTTGATTCTGATTATGATATGCACTGATCCCAATTTTGAAACACTGAAATCAGAAATAAATAATAAAACCCATTAAATTTTAGGATATTTGTTGGATTTGGTGAGATATTCATTTTAATTCACAAGTGATCACAGAAAATATATATTTCCTATGATCACCAGTGAATTAAAATCAATATTCCACCCATTCCAACACATTTTAAAAATAATTATGCTTACAAATGATTATTTTTGTATTTTGTTTCCAGGAAAACAATGAAAATTAATGATAATTTCAGCTGTTTATTTTTACTGTTTGAAACAGTGAATTTTTCTGTTTTAATTCAAGGATATTTCTCTATAAACCACCTGAAAGCTTAAAAAAATTAACACACGGTGCTAAACACACACTGCTCAACACATGGATGTTATCTATACACTGCAGGCCTACCATAGTGGATGATCTCCCACAGGACCACTCCAAAGGACCAGACATCTGTCTTCATGTTGTACACATTGTCCTGTAGTGACTCTGGGCTCATCCATCGCACGGGCGCAGAGTTCTGGGGGGAGAAAATAAGGGGTGACTCATCACAACAAATATAAGTATTTTAATAGTTCTAACTTTTTTTTTTAACAAAAAATTCATTTGTATTCAAGACTCATTACCGTTAAAAAAACAAATATTGGTGTTTCTTTTGATAGGACCAACTTTTTTTTACCCCAAAAAAAGAACTTGTTATCAAAAGTTCTTTATTAATTCATTAAATGTTAAACATATAAATCATTTATAAATAATTTTATAAATTATAAAGAAAAATTGCTCAAAAAAAAAGAGCATCGCATAGCGGGTGCCAACGCTAGGCTTTGGGTGCTTGGATTTTATTTATTTTTTACCTTTGACCTTGAAGTCATCATTGACCTTGACCTTTTCACCACTCAATATGTGCAGGTATATGAGATACGCGTGAAAAACCAAAAAAAAAGACGTTTTTTTTTTTACTTTTAACCTTGAAGGATGACCTTGACCTTTCACCACTCTAAATGTGCAGCTTCATGAGATACACATGCATGTCAAATATCAAGTTGCTATCTTTAATATTGCAAAAGTTATGGGCAATGTTAAAGTTTTCGGACGTCATGTACGGCGGACGAGAGGGCTATGACAATACCTCGGGTTTTCTTCGAAAACAGCCAAGCTAAAAATTATTCAATTGTTTTTGTGTTCTTTATATATGAAAACGCAATATGATAAATTTATCTGAATTATTACGCTAAAGTTGTACTTAAGTTTGTAACATGTAAGAAACAATTTCTTATGAGCACAATACTAATTATATTGTCTCTATATCTTATTCCAACTAATTCTTACGCTTTCATAAATGTTCCTTTCCGAGATGTCGTGGGTAAAACCAAACCCAGCCAGCTTGCACACTCCCCCTTTGCAGACAAGTATATTGGCAGAACGCAGACGGTAAAATATCATCTATAATTAAAACAACATTGAACCTTACTTTAAATACCAGAATAAATGAATAAAAAGGGTGCAAAATAAAAAAAATATATGAAATGATGAAGGTCTGAATTACATTGACTTGCGAAGGATGTATTTATTTGTGGTAAAAAGGTTTGAACAGAAAATAAGTTTGCTGATGATATGATTAAAACTACTTGGCCAAGGTTATAGGCCCACAAATATAAACACCAAGTTTCATGATGATCTGGATAAAAAATATAAGAGTAAGAGAGCGGACAAGGTAACTTTGACATTTTTTTAAAAATAATTCATGGGACATAACTCAGAATTGGGTCCCGCGCTTTGGCTGATTATCAAACTTTGCCGAAAAAATTATCACCAAGTTTCATGATGATCTGTTTAAAATTAAATTTGATTAAATTTGATTTATTGAGAAGACATCGTTCTCCTGGACAACGCCCATCCCTGCCCGAGTTGTTCCCATTTGCCTCATTTTTTAACGTTAGTATGAAAATGAAATAAAATAATGTATTAATTATAATGTTTTACACACTATTTCATTGAAAAGAACTTTATTCTAAATACAGATATATCTTAATAAATAAGCAATAGCAAACTTCTAACCAGCTTCAGGCTACCTTATAACAAACATGAAAAGGTCAAGTACATCACCACACCACATGGAAAGGTAAATTACATCAGTTAGGAGCAATATATAAAGTATAAAAAGCAAATCACAATGTTTCTATATTAGAATATAAAAAATGCACATGCAATTTCAAATTTATTATTCAAACATGATAATCACCCATTTTTCTATAGACCAAAAACACATGTTGTATACTAGGATTAAATTTGATCCACTAATGCAAAAAAACGGACTGAAAAGATTAAAGTAAATGATATATATCAGCACAGTAACTATAATTGTACCTTATATCTGTTAATATGTATGAGCCCAGTAACTATCTGGATGGCAAGGGAGAGCAGTCTATGTGCATTGAGGCAGCCGTTGTCCATGGTGACGGTGTCAATATGACCCGACTTGATCTGCACGCGCCCATCACCAGGCCGTCTACGCTGCAGGTACTGGTATAGACTGCCCTCCACTGCATACTCCACCATCATCAGCCACGGGTCTGAAAGTCATGGGATATACATAACAGAACAGAATATTGTTTCAACTAAAGCATAACAAGCTTATAGTTTTACAAATATACAATAAAAAGATACATGGAGTGAGATATGTGTTGTGTTCTGAGAAAACTGGGCAAAATGCTTGTGCGTAAAGTGTCATCCCAGATTAGCCTGTGCAGTCAGCACAGGCTAATCAGGAACGACAATTTCCGCCTAAACTGGATTTTCGCTAAGAAGAGACATTATTTAAACAAAAAATTCCATAAAAGCGGAAATTGTCGTCCCTGATTAGCCTGTGCGGACTGCACAGGCTAATCTGGGATGACAATTTACGAACAAGCATTTTGCCCAGTTTTCTCAGAACACACCACATATTATGTAAGATTTTAACAAGTATAAATTACTACTATGAACAGGTACAGCAGCATTAGAGTGAGAGCTTTAAATGTAAAATAAACATGCTCTAAGTTACATTTGTTTTGTAGTCAGATCAATTATCTTCACAGAAATAAAGATACAATTTTGTTAACCCTTTGCATGCTGGGAAATTTGTCGTCTGCTAAAATGTCGTCTGCTGAATTTCTAAAATTAGCATTTTCTTGATTTTTTTCTAAGAATACTATCAGAATAGCAAACAGTTTGGATCCTGATGAGACGCCACGTTCTGTGGCGTCTCATCTGGATCCAAACTGTTTGCAAAGGCCTTCAAAATCCGGTTCCAGCGCTCAAAGGGTTAAGCATGGGAAAATAATAGACAATTAAGGTTGAGTAAATTGTGCTATTTGGATGCAACGTTTCAGTAACTAGTATCATCATATGTTTCTTTCTAACTATTCAACAAACAAAGGATATAGAAATGGTGTATTTGTGTGTATTTGTTAAGTTAAATACCACACTTACTATAATAAACAAAATCTACATTGTGTGCTTATAACTGATTAAAATCTAATCCAAATTTTGGAGTAAACTGAGACTGTTCATTATTCCAGTTCTTCACATACCCCACATACTATAAGAAATAGGACCTGATATTTCTCAGATGCATTTTTATTAAATTTCAGACCATTCTTAGAAGTGTTAAGAAATAGTTTACAAACGATGACAATATAAAATAAACATAATTTAAGACACAAGTATCAACATCATCATGAAGAATGAACGGTATTTCCAGTAGACCTAATATGGTATTCCAACAAAGTGCAGTGTAACCTACCGCCAGCTGTATAACAGCCAATGAGAGGCAGGATATTGGGATGTGGTTGGATTGCCTTCATCACCTCCAACTCGGCCAGAAAAAACTTGCGTTCCCTCTCTGTGGCTTCAGCTGCAGCGACACGTACAGGTTGTAGAAAATAAGCAGAAAAAAAGGTTACCACCCTATCTTTGTAAAATATATCAAGCTCTGCATAAATAAAATAATTGCTAAGTAAGCCTCGCCATTCTTCTATTCTGAGCCCCACCTGATATATGACACAACGCTAGGGCAGTTACCTGTTTTTTTTTATCTATCTATTAACTCAGTAACTATCAAAATATCAACTTGGTAACAAGGAATGCAGTTTAAGCACACAAAATCACTCCCTCATGATGTTGAATTCACTTCTTATGTTTTTTTTAAGAGAACAATTAATAGACGAATTATATAAAACGTTTTGCCTACCAAGAACACGTTTCACAACCACTTTCATGATATCATTTTGACGGGGGAATTTCCTCATTCTTCCATGCCAAACCTCCACAAATGTCCCCTTTGCGATCAGATCCACCAAGCGGATGTCTTTGCGAGCTATTTCCCATTGCTGTTTTAACCGACTGTATTCTATAGGCTGCAATTAAAATTACAATTAAACAAGTGATGTGTTTGAAAAACACTATGCCCCCTTTTGAGCGATTTTGACCCATATGTGTGACCTTTGACCTTGAAGGATGACCTTGACCTTTCACCACTCAAAATGTGCAGGTCCATGAGATACACATGCATGCCATCAAGTTCATCTTCAATATTGCAAAAGTTATGACCAAGGTTAAAGTTTTGGGACAGACAGACAGACAGACAGACAGACAGACAGACAGACAGACAGACAGACAGACAGACAGACAGACAGACCAAAAACAATATACACCCTCTTCTTCGAATAATGCTCCTGCCACAATAACTTAACATAAAATCCTTTAAAATGTTACACTCAGGTCACCAAATGCAAAATATGTAACTAACAATTCACTTTTTTGACCGATTCTTGTAACGAATCAAATAAAGTTAAAAATGAATTTTATAAGATTGTTAGGGAAAATATTAACATACTCCTTTGAGACTTTTTCCATATCATATGCATTAGGTGATATTTCTTTTATTGTTTAATGGAAATATTTATGAACATAAAACATGGCAATGCCATGAAACCAGTTTTCAACAATTAACAATTATACAATCCCAAGGTAAGTCTGCATGTAAGCTACAAACAAATACAATTTCAGAACAATTCCTCCATTCAAACTCAAGTTATTGAGCGAAACAGTTTTCAGTAACAGTGACATTTTCCTTGATCTGACTGGCCACAAACGTTATTTAACGATAGGCATGCATGTAAACTACCATTACAAAATTTCAGAATAATATCTTGATAGATACTGAACACCATTTTTCTATTTGAAGACACAGTGACCTTGACCAGACTTAATCCAAATGGAATCTGAAGCTAGGTTTGCAGGAAGGTATTAATGCCCATAATTTCAGCCCTAGATCTCCATCAAAACGCTAGTAATTAAATGCAATCCAAACCTAAGCCTACATGAAGCTACCTAAACAAAAAATCAGAATTTAATACCTTCATACAAACTCAAAGTAATTTAGCAGAAAAATTAAACAATAAAAAAAAAAAAAGTGACCTTGACATTGACCTGACTAACACCAATACAATCCCAAGTTAGTTTTCTCAATTTAAATTGTCATCAAGATATGCCATCTAAAGTTAAAGACCAGAAACCACTAGTTGCCATTTTTTTCTTGAATTTGACCTTACAGGCCATATCTGCATGAAAGCTACCTACATATAAATTTTCAGTGCAATCTCTGCAGCTTAACACAAATTACTGACTGAAGGTTATTTTGCTATTCTTAGTTACAGTGACCTTTGACCCGAAAAGCCCCAAATACACTCCCATCTCAGTTTACATAAAAGCTTGCTACATTCAAAGTTTCATACATATAAGTCAATGGTTTGAATTATTAAAAGTCCAAATTAGGTCAAGCAAAAAGTGAGATTGGATAATTTAGGCGGGTTAGGGATGGTGATAAAAAAATTATTGAAGTGTTGTATCAAGCAGTGTTGCTGCAAGACAAAACAGTAAAATCCCGATAACAAAGAATAAGCCCATTTAAATAATTTCCAAGTCCAAATAAGGCAAAGGTCAAAGAAAGGTTGGGTGATATGGGTGGACAGGGGATGGTCATATGCAACATCCGAGTAAACCTTGAAGAGTTGCAGCAATTGGTGTTGGTGATAGTCCATAAGCAAAATCTACTGCACTTGTCTACGACAGAAAGACAGTGGGAGAGTTGGACAAATAATTGCAGACATGAAAATCACTATATGCTTTCCTCATCAAGATTTCAGTTGCATAAAGATCCTGCAAATTTACCCATAGTGTGCTCATATTTATTGCCCAGCAGTTTGTGTCACTTGTAAACAAAGTCATCAAATATAATCATTACAATAATTTCAAAATTAAGCAGAAAAAAAGAAAAAAATCAGCTCAAATAGGAAGAAATTGTTGTTGTTTTTGCTAACAAATACTTTCAAATTGAGAATTAGTTTTCCCTATTATATTAACTAAGGTTCAACCCATTGAACTGCATAAGAAAAATAAACTTATTTTTGCATTTTATAAAAACAAAATGGGGGGAGGGGGATCTTCAATTGGGAATTGGGTATAAAAAAAAAACACACCCCAAATTTGACCAAAAAATAACGCTGGAGTGCCTACCAGTCCTACCTAATCAGAGTCGTTGGGCTGCATACTATAAGGGGTAAAGCGTGCCTACCAGTCCTACCAGATCTGAGTTGTTGGGCTGCATGTTGTCGTCCAGCAGCTCTACCTCCTGGTCGTCCAGAGTCTCGTCGTGTACCCGGGTCAGACGATCCAGAAGACGCTTTTCACGACGCTGTGGGAATATAGACAGAGGATGTGTACACTGCGCAAATATAGACAGAGGATGTGTTTTGTTTTCAGGGCAGGGCTTTTTTCCCCGTCTATGTGTCTATGGCCCCATAATTTGTGAAAAAATGAGTCACACATTTTTCAAAGTTAACAAAATAACAAGGGCCCAAGCGTTCTTGAGTTATCATCCGGAAACCATTTTACTGCTTCAGGTCACTGTGACCTTGACCTTTGACCTAGTGACCTGAAAATCAATAGGGGTCATGACCAATGTCCCTATGAAGTTTC
>VMBQ01002402.1:62707-130800 GCA_007657795.1 Dreissena rostriformis
ACGGAAGTACAAACTGGCAACTATATGCTCCCCATATATATATGGGGAGCATAAAAAAATATCCAGTAAAAGCGGAAAGTTTAAACCCTGATTAGCCTGTGAGGACTGCACCAAACGCTTATGCATTAAGCCCGGTTTTCCCACGGTGCAGCTCTAATCAATTGTGTCACTGTTAAAACATGTATCCAATTAATGTGCCATACTTGTGCACCTGTTTGCTACATATGAATGCACACAGTCGCATAGTGGCACAAAGCGGCCCGTATCTTACCCTCATTTTCAGTGCTATGAAGAGGAACACCACAATTAGAACGATGGCCAAACTGGCACACACTACTGCTCCCACAGCATACGGCGAAACTGAAATAAATATTGCAACACTTAGAGTGGACATAACATATGAGCCTCGTTCTGGGAAAATGGGGTTTAATTCATGTGCGTAAAGTGTCGTCCCATAGTAGCCTGTGCAGTCCGCACAGGCTAATCAGGGAAGACACTTTCTGCTTTTTAGGAACTTTTCGTCTCTTCTTCGCAAAAATCTTCCCTGATTAAGTCTGTGCGGCTGCACAGGCTAATCTGGAACTACACTTAACGCATGTGCATTAAACTCCATTTTTCCAGAACGTGGCTCAAATTTACAGAAAACAAAGAATGATCCAATAACTTTGCATAACTGATCTAAATAAGATTTATACCCATACCTTACATGTCAATCTTGAGACTTGAAAAGAGTTTGAACTAAAAGAATGTTTTTACTAAAAATCTTTGCTAAACAATGAATTCCATGATTTTGAAGTGCAAAAGGCAAATTCAACAAGGTATGTGTTTTTGAAACACTCTGTCCCCTTTTGAGCGATTTTGACCCATATATTTGACCTTTGACCTTGAAGGATGACCTTGACCTTTCACCACTCAAAATGTGCAGCTCCATGAGATACACATGCATGCCAAATATCAAGTTGCTATCTTCAATATTGCAAAAGTATTGGCCAATGTTAAAGTTTGTGCAAACAAACCAACAAACCAACAAACAGACAGGGCAAAAACAATATGTCCCCAGTATAGACTGGGGACATAAAAAGTCTAGTTGATTGTCAAGCTTCTCAATCTGATCATTTATATTTGTTATGTACATTTTGAGGATATGATTAGTAAAATCATTTTAAAAAACAATGTTTTTTTCTTAAATTGCATATGCCAATATTTGCCATAACAGACTTTGGATAAACTATCAGTATTTCTTATAATTTAAAGGTCTCCAATCATATATTATGTATTAAAACATCATTAAAATGCTATAATATGTTCCTCTCTTTACAAAAGGAATCCAGCTGGGGAAGAGGAGTATACTACAACTGTTAATTGTCACAGTGGCTTAGTGGATACGGTGTCCGCCTAACAACTGGGAGGTCACTGGTTCAATTCCCATTGTGGGAGCGTTCTTGACAACTCTCCAAAAGACACCAAGTTCTGGTTCTACCCAGGAAAT
This sequence comes from Dreissena rostriformis, assembly GCA_007657795.1. Lineage (NCBI taxonomy): Eukaryota > Metazoa > Mollusca > Bivalvia > Myida > Dreissenidae > Dreissena > Dreissena rostriformis. The sequence goes on from VMBQ01002402.1 coordinate 64,197, forward strand.
GGACTCAAAAGTGTTTCAATAAACCTAAGGCTTTCCATGCAATCAAGCTAAAATAAATAGGTTTAAACTAAATAATTAAACTGCCATTTTGACTGTACAGTACTTACTGCCATGTGAAGACATAATGCTGGCCACAATTGGTTTATTGGTTGCTATCTGGGGGCAAGTCTGCGAGGACGAGGCTGTAAGCAGACAATAATGCAACACAGTTAACCCTTTATTGCTTAACCCTTTGAGCGCTGGAACCGGATTTTGAAGGTCTTTGCAAACAGTTTGGATCCAGATGAGACGCCACAGAACGTGGCGTCTCATCAGGATCCAAACTGTTTGCTATTCTGATAGTATTCTTTGAAAAAAATTGAAGAAAATGCTAATTTTAGAAATTCAGCAGACAACATTTTAGCAGACGACAAATTTCCCAGCATGCAAAGGGTTAAAGACACATTTTGACGGGTTTGTAGTCCCTTAGAAAATCAAATGAAATTTAAGACCTTTCTTACAAGATTGAATGAGCAGAAAACATCATAAAACCTGAACAGACTGTGAGTTACTCCCAGCCTGTTCTGGTTTTATGCTGGTTGCATATAGCCATTTTCTTTTTTCTTCAGAGCAGGAAAGGGTTAAGATGTCTGAACAAAAGTAAAAAAGAAGCCAACAATTGTGTTTACCGGTAGTCTGAAAATAGGCAAGAGTACATGCATGACCATGAGAAGTAATACTTGGCAGAAAAAAAAATATATTTTACTATGGATAAGAAGAAAGGATTAAAGAAACAAACATTTTAACAATTACTTAAACCCAACACACAGTTCTGATAGACTTACTGTGGAATTCCAAAGATTTTGGCAAACCCTACTAATCTGGGCGTACAAACAAAGCTGATAAATTAAATATTCTTTCAAAATTAAATTACATACCCATTATTATTTGAATAAAACTACCATGGATGCATAAAAAGGGTCACTGTTGTTTGTACCAAGATGGGTTTTCCAAAGTTCGGGAGATCCTGATAACAACTATTGAGCCTCGCTCTGGGAAAACAAGGCTTAATGCATGTGCGTGCTGGGAAATTTGTCGTCTGCTAAAATGTTGTCTGCTAAATTTCTAAAATTAGCATTTTCTTCGATTTTTTTCCCAAAAATACTATCAGAATAGCAAACAGTTTGGATCCTGATGAGACGCCACGTTCTGTGATCCAAACTGTTTGCAAAGGCCTTCAAAATCCGGTTCCAGCGCTCAAAGGGCTAAATGCATGTGCGTAATGTATCATCCCTGACTTGCCTGTGCAGCCATAATATATTTTGAATTCCATATGCCACGCTTTCCAAGTCTTTCAAGAAATCACTGGAACAAATTTTCTGGCCAAGTTTCAGAAAAATTGGGTAATTTAATGTGTGCTAACAAGGGAAATATTGAAGATGCACAATGGACATATGGCAATCACAAAAGAAAATATATGAAAATATGATGCTCAAGTGAGCCGCAAATGTAAGACTCCCATAAAAAGCTAAAGGGAAACAACTCCTGTTCTCAAAGAGACTTACACATAATAGTGAGAGTGAGTGTCGTATTGGCGGTCCGTATGGTTCCCATGACGATGTTGCTGACATGGCACATGTAGATCCCAGACTGGGCACACTGGACGTCAGTCAGGTGACACTGGTTCTCCTTACAGGGCAGCTCGGTTTGTACCACCTTTCCTGTTGGCTATAACACACAAGCAAAGTCATGATAAATCTGTTGTTTTTTTTGTCATTAATTTATAACTATTGAAATTAATCAAGAAAATTTCTTTTAAAATAAGTAGTTTTTTTCTTCTTCTGGACCTTAAATTCTGATCCATCATACCATAAGTGAAGCAAATAATTCTTTGCACCCTATCCAAAAATGACTTCACATACCACATGGTTTGTCTACACTGTTTATGTTGACACCTTACTTCAGTGAGAACATGTTACATTTCTGTACAAAACAAGGGCAGTTTGTAAAACATGCATGCCCCCCAAATAGGCTGTCAGTTGTAGTGGAAGCCATTGTGTGACCTTGACCTTTGACCTAGTGACATGAAAATCAATAGGGGTCATCTGCCGGTAATCATCATGCATAACCAATGTCCCTATGAAGTTTCGTGATGCCAGGCCTAAGTGTTCTTGAGTTATCATTTGGAAACCATTTTACTGCTTCAGGTCACTGTGACCTTGACCTTTAAACTAGTGACCTGAAAATCAATAGGGGTCATCTGCCGGTCATGACCAATGTCCCTATGAAGTTTCGTGACCCCAGGCCTAAGCGTTCTTGAGTTATCATCCAGAAACCATGTGGTGGACAGACCGACCGACCGACGGCCGGACTGACATGTGCAAAACAATATACCCCCTCTTCTTCGAAGGGGGGAATAATAAAATAGACCATTGCTAAAATATTGTCAACACAAAATCCAAAGTGGGTTTGTTTGTATATAAAATGTATACCCTTTTATGTGTACAGTGCATATAACATGTAAACTGATTCAATAAACAGGGATCCAGCAAGCTTTAGATTTTTTTATGAAGTAACTATATCCTAAACTTTATTTTGGCTGATACAAAAAAAGTCAATGAGTAGGAGTTTTTCACACTTACTGTTCTCTTGTATTATTATTTGGTTAAGAATGGATCCAGTTTAAACAAACAACTGACAGCCTAATCTTTGTCAACATCGTCTACACAGCCGGACACAAGTTACCACTAAACCAACAGGATCTTTGCAGTCAAGGACACTGACAGATTCAACTCTGGTTTACTTGACAAAGAAGTAAATCTTAACTCAATGTGTATAATACTTTATTTTAACTTCTATACACTAAAAGGTAACTTCATTATAATTGATTAGAAAATTCACACTTTATACAAGGGCTGTCACAGAGTATGATATACAAAGAACTAAGGTCTGTTGATGGGTGCACGTAACACTTTTTGACCACAAATGTAAAATGGCAGTGCCAATGGAATGGAGAGGGGCAGATGAACATCATTGAGATCTAGTGGAGTCAAAATTAATGTATACAAATACTTAAGTTAACAAAAGAAACAGGAAAATATAAACCGGTGCATTGAATAAGTGACATAAACATTTTACAGACGTATAGCCTGATACCAAACGCAGAATACTATCAACAATTAATGGCATCGTTGTAAGCATCAACTACTATCAGTGATTGCTCATTCTGTAAATAGCTACAGTTATTGGGCTAGGCAAATTGATAAAACATTTCATTGTCAATGACTAAATTCCATCATTAGTACAGTATGAATTATGGCTGTCAAGTCACCAGGCATTTATTTATCAACATGTTAAATACTTTTAAGATTGAGTGATGTCTGTAACGTTTGGAGCGTGAAGAAGCCTTGCTCTGGGAATATGGGGTTTAATACATTTGCATAGTGTCGTCCCAAATAAGCCTGTGAGGACTACGAGTAGTGATCTAAATCAAATTAACTGTGTTCTTTTATGTCTGAAAATATTTTATTGAAATTTTGCACACAATCCACGAATTGTCTTATCATTAAACCGTCCAAACTTTATTGTATCAATATTAATAGATCTTATAATGAACCTATTGTCTATGATATTTTGGAACAGGCCTCATATATGGAATCACAATTTACTTTTATTTTCTGATTCAGTGAAAAATATCAATTGTTCAACATGAATGAAATGTTCATTAGCTGCCATTCGATCCCAGTCTGAATTTAATATTTTACAGACTTATATTGATAATACTTTTTTTTTAATTCCCTGAAAATAATACCCATATTTCCTCCCACAGTTCTCATTATTTATTCAAAGCACTGCTAGGTTTAAATAATAAATTTTGCACATTGCTTTCATTATTACACAATAAATTACACATGGGACTGGAGTTTGTGCCTTTTCCTCAACCAAACACTAAATTATTTACACAAAAAATGTCCAACAGTTTCCCACTTTGATATGAGTAAGGCACCCAAAGATTTGTTCACAACTTCAAGTATAAAATAATTCTAACTTAATATTTTATAAACAATTTAATAAAAGTCATGTCTTCATTTTTTTTATTGAGAAAGTGTTAAAATGAAGTATCAATGGGTGATGTCACTGGTCAGTGAGTGGTCAAGTTGTGATGCGAGTCCTTGCATCTGTCCTTGTGGTGTTTTTACAAGTGTAGTGGATCCACTGGTTAAGGTTATCCAGCTAGCCTCTTGTCATGTACATACTTTGAAATCAGATTTAAACAGTAGTCTTATTAGGTCTCAGATTTTTTCACAACTCATTAGTCAAATTATTCTAACTTCCGGTAAATATCGAATTAACAACACAATAACAAATATGTACTCAGTTTTTTATTAAAGAAGGTGATATGAAGTATCAATGGGTGATGTCACCCTTTCTTGTGTATTTACCATTGTAGAGGTCTGGATCCACTTATAGAGGCAGTCCGGGTTGCTGTGAGCAAAGCACAAGATTGTGAGGTTGGAGCCAGCGGTCACCGTGACATTCCTGGGGTCCATCTTGGGGTATGTCTGCAGGTGGGTGATGAACGGGGCATCTATAAATGGCAAAACGGCACTTACAAGTAGATAATGGGGTTATCCATTTACCACTCATATCCTAATTTGGACGCTTTTATAGTCCCTTAGAAAATCAAATTAAATTAAAGAACTTTCTTGCTAGATTCAAGTTTTAAAGGCTTTATATCCAAACCCTAAGATATTGATAAGCAGCAAACAGCAAAAATCCTGAACAGACTGTGAATCACTCGCGGGCTGTTCTGGTTTTATTCTGGTGGCATATAGCTATTTTCACTTTGCTTCTTAGTGGAAAAGGGTTATGTGGCTCATAAAGAAAACTGTTCACTTATATTTGAAGTGATATGGTTTCTAACTGACCCCCATAAGGCGTTACACAGACCAAAATCTAGAGTGTTGATGCATTTACATAAGTATAGAACATTCCCCCACAATGCACAAGTTTTATAAATTAAACAAGTGATGTGTTTGTGAAACACTATGCCCCCTTTTGAGCGATTTCGACCCATATATTTGACCTTTGACCTTGAAGAATGCCCTTGACCTTTCACCACTCAAATTGTGCAGCTCCATGAGATACACATGCATGCCAAATATCAAGTTGCTATCTTCAATATTGCAAAAGTTATCGCCAATGTTAAGGTTTGTGCAAACAAACAAACAAACAAACAAACAAACAAACCAACAGACAGGGCAAAAACAATATGTCCCCCAATATAGACTGGGGGACATAACAAATTGGAGTCTAGGGCATGACCAGTTTTTACCCCAGGAGCATTTTTTAACAAGCTTTGTAGGGAACCACAATACAAAATTACATACCAAGTAAAAATCTTAACTAGAGCTTTGTCACAGACGTGACGTATACCCCCACATGCTGCTTTGACACAGAAAATTTTGCATGCTGTCTTTACAAAACAAGAGAAGCTAATTAATGGGGATTTTTAAGTATTATTATGCCATTATCATTCATGGCCATTTTGACCTTTGAACTCTTGATTTTTTTTTCGCATGACACGAGGTCCAATGACTGTGAACAAAATTAATGTACAGCGTCATTTTAAAATCTAACAATGAATGACATAGTTATGGTCCGGACAAGCTCATATATGGCCATTATTTTACTTTTGAACTCCAAGTGTGACCTTGACCTTGGAGATAGCGACGTAATTCTTTCGCATGACACACCGTCCAATGATTTTGTACAAATGTACCAAGTAATTTTAAAATCTACCAATGAAAGACATAGTTATGGCCCAGACAAGCTCATTTATGGCCATTTTTTACCTTTGAACTCAAAGTGTGACCTTGACCTTGGAGATATTGATGTTATTCTTTCGCGCAACACACCGTCCAATAATGGTGAACAAATGTGCCAAATGATTTTTAAATCTCACAATCAACGACAAAGTTATGGCAGGGACTAGCTCATTTATGGCCATTTTTGACCTTTGAACTCAAAGTGTGACCTTGACCTTGGAGATATCGACGTTATTCTTTCGCGCGACACACCGTCCAATGATTGTGAACAAATGTGCCAAATTATTAAAAAATATCACAATGGACGACATAGTTATGGCCCGGACAAGCTCATTAGGGGCCATTTTTTATCTTTGAACTCAAAGTGTGACCTTGACCTTGGAGATATTGACGTTATTCTTTTGCGTGACACACCTTCCAATGATGGTGAACAAATGTGCTAAATGATTTTAAAATATCACAATGAACGACATAGTTATGGCCCGGACAAGCTCATTTATGGCCATTTTTGACCTTTGAACACAAAGTGTGACCTTAACCTTTGAGATATCAACGTAATTGTTTCATGTGACACAACGTCCAATTATGGTGAACAAATGTTCCAAATGATTTTAAAATCTCACAATGAACGACATAGTTATGGCCCGGACAAGCATTTGACCTTTGAACTCGAAGTGTGACCTTGACCCAGGAGATATTGACGTACGATCGCGCGACACACCGTCCAATGATGGTGAACAAATGTACCACGTCATTTTAAAAATCTAACGATAAATGACATAGTTATGGTCCAGACAAACTTGCGGTTTAAAACGCACTAAGTGACCCCGTGACCTAGTTTTTGACCCGGCATGACCCATATTCAAACTTGACCTAGACATCATCTAGATACAACTTCTGACCAAGTTTGGTGAAGATCGACAAACTTTCGGGACAGACAGACCAACCGACGGACAGACCGACCCACAAAGTGACTCCTTATAGCCCCCATTACCAATGGTAATGGGGGTATAATAATTAATAGTTTTCCTCGGCTAGTGAAATGTTATTTCAGCAAGTAAAAGTTCAGTAATTTATATCCTCAGGCTTAAGGTGAATATCACACGTTTCTATGATGATTCCTGCTCGCAGAAAAAAACATGTTAATATGAAGTTAAGCTAACAGCACATTCACTTAAATAATTAAATAAAATCCATTTCACATGTAACATGAATATCAACCATTTGAAAATTATTTGAGCATACCAATTTGTTTACAATCAACAAATAAATTACATTTTATTTGAGCTGAATTCTGGGAAAACTGGTCTAAATGCATGCGCTTTATTTGTCGTCCCAGATTAGCCTGTGAAGTATGCACAGGATTATCAGGGACGACACTTTTAGCCTAAACTAGATATTCGTTAAGAAAGGCTTCCTTTAAATGAAAAATTATATACAATGGGAATGTGACATCCATGATTAGCCTATGCAGACTTCAAAGGCTAATCAGGGACAACACTTAACACACATGCATTAAGCCCAGTTTTCCCAGAACACGGCTCATTTACTTAAAAAAAATGAAACGAAAATTAAGATCTGTTAGCTATATTGGCCATTTAAGTATTGGGCACATACATTGGACACTCTGTGGGGGCAGCATGATGTCGCAGGCCATCTTGCTGGTGATGTTCATGAACTCTGCCGTGCACTGGAACAGCTTGCCGTCGATCATGTGCTCCAGACGCATTGTGATGCTCTTGGACACCTGCCACAACAAGCAAATCTGGATTTTAGCTAAGGTAAGTCTTCCTTTAAAGACAAAAAAAGCAGAAAGTGGCATCCCTGATTAGGCTATGCGGACTCCACAGGCTAATCTGGGATGACACTTAAGGCACATGCTTTAAGCCCGGTTTTTCCAGAAAGAGACTCACAAAATGAGATAAAAAAGCTGTATTTTCACTTTGTTTAATACAGATACAGCATTCTGCGCGCCGTGTGCATTGTAATGCTATATATGATGGTAATTGTGTTGTTGTATTCTTCATGACATCAGTAAATTTTTGCTATTTTAAAAAGTTGAAGACTATTTGAAACATCATTGATTTGTAAGTACACAAATTCAATGACATTTAAAAAAAAAACTAATCTGCGAACAAGTCCCTTTTACGACAGTATTACTCCGATGCATACGCCAACGCTGATATTAGGATGAGTATCATTTCTCGTTTATTCAGAGAAAAGCCAAGCTAAAAACCATAATCAAAATCATATTTAATGATATATCATGACATGCTTGCATTGATTGGAAAAATGACTTAGACCTAGTTTCGAATTTACACTCTGCATCTTTTAGGCAACTCCCTTTACATTTGTCAACCAACATCTGACAATAATAATGATTTTATTTAGTCTTCAACAAGCTAACAATAGAAAACAGAAATTTTAAAAGTCTGCAGTCAAAAACAGTAATATTCTATCTTAGTCCGGGGACTTATATATGTCATGTTATTTTAAGCTGACTGAATTGTACCTTTTTTTCTTATACTGATCAAGTCAACAAACAATTGACTGAACTTACTTAAATCAATTTAGGCCAATTTTATTTCTGTCAACCAAAACTGGAACAGCTTTTAATGCATCTATTTTGTAAATGTTTTCATTTAACTTTTCAATATGGGGTAGGATACACTACAACACGAAGTTTCCCATCACATCAATACATAATTGGCTTTATGAAATTAGGCCTCATTTAGTCACGGAATATTAAATGGCATATTAATTTTTCATCTTATGGTTCCCTGGGGATATTTTTCAAAAAGAGAATAAATTAATTGTCAATAACAGAACTCTGCATCTTTGGATGATGCCACCAGTATCAGTTAACCCTTTGCATGCTGGAAAATTTGTCGTCTGCTAAAATGTTGTCTGCTAAATTTCTAAAATTAGCATTTTCTGTGATTTTTTTTCAAAGAATACTATCAGAAAAGCAAACAGTTTGGATCCTGATGAGACGCCACGTTTTGTGGCGTCTCATCTGGATCCAAACTGTTTGCAAAGGCCTTCAAAATCCGGTTCCAGCGCTCAAAGGGTTAACACAAAGCAAGACAATTACCCACATCAGGGAAAATCTCCATATCAAGATAGAACAATATTAAAAATCAATGATTCCTCATTTCAATTGCACATGTATAATTGATTTTTTTAAATTGGAAAATCAAAATTTGAAATCAGAAAAACTTCAAAATACATGATACAAGATGTTAAGCTTTAAACCTAAAATTTTCACAAATAAGCCTTAAAGATGGATAGATTTGTAATGCCTGAATGCATATGAAAAACACATCAAATGTGACCGTATTATTTTCAAATTTGTTTCTTTTTATCCCAAACTTACGTTGATAATAGAGCAAAATTAATCTGTCATAAGCTTAAACATTATTCTTTAATATTGTAAACTTGAATTCAAACTGTTTTTTTTTTTATAAGTAAAACTGAACTGAACTTAAAAATATATTTAATGTTACTGTGATGAAGAATCATGCCAAAACAGCAGCGCTGTTTGGTACCCTGCTAATTTTCTCCGATTCAGTCCCCATAAAAATCATTCTGGGAAAAGCTTGCCACATATAAAATCATTTTATTTCTCTAACATGGAATCTGTAGACAAATCAATACAAATTCCATGTGCCATTGCATTACTGAAATGGAAAGGTGTGCCTTCCTGATGCTATAGACATTGGTAATTTGTCATACAGCAAATGTATCACAGCCGATGTATCACAGCGAAGTTGACAAGGAAAAATATGCTGTAAAAAACAAAAGGCAGGAAATTTCTGACATTCTGAGTTTGCACTGCATGAAACGATTTTTTAAGTTTTCACTACATACATTTAAGAGAAAAAAGAAACCCCAGGGAGAGGACAGTTTTGGGATGATTTGAACGAAAAACAGAACCACAATGTACCATGAAATATTACACATATAATACCAAACCTTTCAGCCTTGCTGTTTCAGAGATTTTTTAAGTTTTCACTTCATACATATTATATAAAGGAAACAAGTAACACCTAGGGTACGGACCAATTTTTACCCCATGTTAATAACTTTAACAATATTGGAAGAAAACCACAATATCATGTTATATGCCAAATATTACATCTCAGGAACTTAATTGCCGTTTTAGAAAAGAAGCTTTTTATTTTGCATTAAAAGTCTATATAAATCATGTGTACCCCTGGGGCGTGGCCATTTTAGACCCCAGGGGCATGAGTTGAACAAAAGTAGTAGAGGACAACATGACTATACAGTATAACACACCAAATATTAAACCTTATCCTTTTGGTTTCAGAGAAGATGTTTGAAGGTTTCATTTTTTAGAATCTATTTTCAGCTCTGGTGACCTACATATTAAACAAAAAGGAACCATTTTAACAATTTAAAAAAAAGTGTCACCCAAGGTTCATTTCTGTGCAATTTCGTCGCTTTGGGTATTATTTATGATAAGTGAGAGCAGTGGTCTAATGGTAGGTCGCTGTCTGAGGGATCGAGAGGTCCCTGGTTCGAATCCCGCCCTGACCACTGGAATTTTCCTGATAAATTGGTACCTGTGAGGGAAATAAGCCAATGTGCCGTGGCTGCATACTGCGCCCATATGTTATTAATGGACAACTTATGACCCAGTGATCAGGGGAAAAATGTGAAGCGCCTCTGAACGCACATACTGTATGAAAGGGGCGCTATATAAATGTGGTAGAAAAATAAATAAATACTGGACATGCTGAATATAAAACACTTAAGACTTGATGGAAAATATGGACGGACGGTGACAGTTTAATGTACCTTCGATACGAAAACCCCCACAAAAAACAGGCTAAAATCTCACCCTATTCGGTGTGTTATCACTTTCCTCGTACAGATGTTGCAGGTCAACATGAAGCTTGGGTTTCTGCCATGACAAAACTGGAGGCTGGTTACCATGGAAACCAAGTTCACAAGTAAAGGTCATGTTCTTGCCCTCGTAGAATACAGTTGCATTGCTATTCTTGTAGCAGTTTGGCCCATAGTCTGGAACAAAATAATCAAATACATAAATCGGAAATTTACAAAAGAGCCTCCGTATATATATGTGAAAAGAGACGTTAAATGCATGTGGGTAAAGTGTCGTCCCAGATAAGCCCATGCAGTCGGCACAGGCTAATCAGGCACGACACTTTCCGCTTTAATATAATTTTTTGTTTAAAGAAAGTCTCTTCTTAGCAAAAATCCAGTTGAGGAAGAAAGTGTGGTCCTTGATTAGCCTGTGCAGACTGCACAGACTAATATGGAACAACACTTTTCGCACATGCATTAAACACCCTTTTCACAGAGCGAGGGTCATTTATATTGTATCCTGCAGCCATGAAAATGCTATTTCCATCAGCTATCAGTATTATTCAATTGTAATAATCAATACTGTATACCGGTAATTCTACAGTAAATGCAAATACATGCGTATGGTATATCTTTGACTAAATGTTTGAATAATAAGCTTCTCAGTCAAATTAATATCATTTTCTTATAGTGGAATATATATAATGTGACTATTATTTTGACCTCTTATAACTCCCCCACCCCCTTATGAAAATGTAAGGCCCCCAGGGATGTTAATTAGAGAATATACAGTATTTTTGTTCGTTTTAAATGGATAATATGCTATGCCTGTAAATGTTATAGACACTTTAAATCGCCTTACAAGACGATTATGATGAAAAATATTTTATTCTATCATTACTAAAAATTAATAAACAAATAAGGACCTATTATTTTGACAAAACTAAAGCTGGTATATCTAAAAACAAATTCAGTATCATCTTTATCTAGTTTATTTAAATAAACTGTCATTCTGAAATTATTTGTATGAATATGCAAGATTTGTCCGATGTGATTTCTGTCTCAGAATGCGTACTAGGTAATATCTAATCACATATTAATTGGTTCCAAGCGCAGATGAGGATACAGTGCAATGAACAGGAATGAGACTGCACATTGCCCATAGCGGTAAAGCATGTATACTCAGAAATCAATATCGTCTTACTGTCTCCACAAACCATTTATTCGCTGCCAATCTTATTTCAGTTCTTTCTTTATTTTCAATACAAATACAGGCACTTCTGGGGGTATCAAGGGAAACATAAAATAGAACGACAATCAGTCTTTTATTCCATCTAGTTTGTATCTATTTTCTGAGTTTATTGTCTACATGAACAAAACACTCAGCAACTATAGTGAATTATACATTATTTGTATATTTTGTTGTCCTATTGATCTGAGGATTCTTGATTCAAATTATTTAACCCTTTGCATGCTGGGAAATTTGTCGTCTGCTAAAATGTTGTCTGCTGAATTTCTAAAATTAGCATTTTCTTTGATTTTTTTTCAAAGAATACTATCAGAATAGCAAACAGTTTGGATCCTGATGAGACGCCACGTTCTGTGGCGTCTCGTCTGGATCCAAACTGTTTGCAAAGGCCTTCAAAATTCGGTTCCAGCGCTAAAAGGGTTAATAAAGTCTTATTTCACCTTTGCAAGAACTTTTGTGGGGCCTATCTTTTGGGTCCACTTTGTTTGATAAAGAATTGCTGGGCTTGTAAACCAAATAACTTAAGAATGAAAAAGAAAACAGATTTTTGAACATTTATTTACGAAACTTTTTTTTTTAGTTTAAAGGTTCATTTAAGATGGAAAATGTTAAATTTTAAGCAGGGAGCTTGGCTGCAGTTTTGTCACAAAATGGTCCACAACTTCAAAAAAAAAGTTTCTTTGCTTAAGGGGATGATTAAATAAAGTTTGCTCTATGTGTTGTTTTCATTTTTGGAACTGAATTTAACAATATAGCAGTCAATTTGCCAAAATGAGTTTAATACTTGACAAAAGTCCATTTTCTCAAAATGGCATTGTTAAATGACGTCAGCTCAATATAATATGAAATAATCCAAAATTTGAGATAAAAAGTGTGGAAATTGAGCAAGGATGCAGATATAATCAGATTGAATCTTACAAATGTAATTAAGAGTCTGAGATTAAATTCATACAAATTAGTTCTAATAATGTGGCTACATAAAGCAGAAGGAAGTCGACCCTGTATCATTATAATCAAAATGAATAAATAAGGTTCACGACTAAACATGTATTGATCTTTTTTATTATAAAAAATACAGGTCATACGTCACAGTGAATGAACTAGTAGTTATAATCAAAATTAATAAATCATATTAATGAATAAACATGTATTGATCTTTTTTGTTATTAAAAATACAGGTCTGTCATACGTCATAGTGACTGAACCAGTAGATCGACGAATATATAAATTATTAATGTTGCAGGCGGGGGACAAAGAGTCCCTTTGTCTGGAGAACTCACAACCTTGTCAGGTGACCAAGCGTTCAATGCTGAGCCTCATTATTCCATCCAATGACACCCTTAGTGAGTAAACGATACATTAAAGCACATTAAGGCAATCATACCACACTTGCTGCTTTTTCAACAACAAAGAGCAACACTAACCCTTGTTTACCACATGGCAACATATTGATTTTTTACCGCTTCTTTTAAAGGTGCCTTCTTTGTTCAATTGTCCACATCCTGATCAGCTGTTAGTGTAACCAACCAACCATATCAGTTCAATTAGCATTAAGTTTGTTGCGAAAGTGTTGCAACAAAGCTTTGATTGAAAAACACAAAAGATTTTTAAGTAGCTTTCAACTTAAAGGATGTCAACTTAACAGATTTTATCTCATGAAAGACGCAGCAACGTTATTTTTAATACAATATTCATTCTTTAATACTGTTTTAAAGATTGTCAGATAGTAAGAATGTACATGTACTTCAAATGAGCATTTACATTAAAAGAAAGTTAAAAGCCTGTGATTATCCCAAGGTTAGCTAGAAATGTTTCACTAAGACACGGATACCCCACACATTCTGCTTTTGTCTAAAAAATCCTGAATGTTGAAAAAAAACTTAATCAAAATATGGAGGTGCGCAAGTTTGCATGATGGTTATTAATATTTGTAAAGTTTCAGCCCTCTATCATCAATAATTTTTTAGGTACACATGACACAAGTGAAACATTTCTTTTAACATATTAAGGGGTCATAACTGCAGTTGTGTCAAAAACCTATAAACTTAAATATTGAGAAAGTGCAAATTGTTTTTAATATGTATGTTTGTAAAGTTTCAGCCCTCTAGCAGCAATACTGACTGAGTTACGTCCTACAAAAGTATACAAATTTGATATTTGATTTTTTACTAATAATGGGGCCATAACTCGAGTTCTGTCGAAAATATAGGAACCAACATATGAAAGTGCTCAAGTTTTTTTTTCAGGCTGGTTCATATGTTTGCAAAGTTTAATCCCTCTAGCACTTATACTTACTGAGTTACGTACAACACAAAAAAATGGGAAAGATGGACGGACAATGCCAAATTTATATCCCCCGACTCATAATGTAGGGGCATAAAAAAATAATTCATTAAAAAACTGTATTTATAAAAAATCATAAATAAAAAGACTCATAATGGTTAATTCAAATACCATATGTTTCAAGAATTAAATGAAAATGTTGTAGTGAATTGTAAGAATTTTCAAACTTTTTTCAACAAGTAAAAAGCTGCTACAAACAGCTGTCTACATGTTCGGAATACTTAATAAAACAAAATATTGTTTAATTCCCAAACACTTGAGTTTCTTTTAAGTCAAGCATGTCACAGGTGTTTTTTTGTCACAAGACATGCTTATAGGGACTGTAAACCACGAATGACGAAAAAAGAAGTTCCAAAATACCGTATTTTTTACAATTATTAGTTTATATTGATTAAAATATCACGACTGGTATATAACATTAAATGAAAATAGTTGTTTTTTTATTTTTACTTTATTTTTTTATTTTTTTATTTTTACTGGGTATAGTCTACCAGGTAACTACCAGTTAACTATAAATAACGCAAGTAGATTGATCATCATCGTCACGTGGTAAACCCAGGAATGCAAATTGTGCATGCGTAGTGAATTGTATATATTTTATATATAAAATGATCAATCTACTTGCGTTATTTATAGTGTGTATATCGTTATGTCACCTATTTTCGCGATGTACTTTCGATTGCACNGTGCATCTACATATGAAGTTTCAAAGTTGTGGGTGGAAGCACTTTGATTTTAGAGCCATTGTTAAGGTTTTAGCACAACGCGGACGGCGGACAGCAGACGCCGGACAACGAGCTGGCTATGACAATACCTCGGGTTTTCTTCGAAAACAGCCGAGCTAAAAAGGAGTCCATGACAAAACAAGTATTTACATGATACACAATATTTAGAGAAAATTGACCACAATAATCAAGAGAGAAATACCCAAGAATACCCTGGTAATCAAGAGAAAATTGCTGACAATACTCATGAAAAAATTGATTAAAGATTAAAATGCCCACAATACTCTGGAGAAAATTACCCACAATAATAACAATACAAATGCCAACAAAAGTCACTAGCAAACTGACCACAATCATCAAGAGAAATATGCCCCTAATAATCAAGATAAATTGCCCACAATAATGATAAATCAAAAGAACAATACCCAAAATAATCAAAAAAGAAGAATGCTGGTAAAATTAAAGAGAAAAATGCCCAAAATAATCAAAAGAAAATTGTACACAATAATCAAGAGAAAAATGTCAAAAATGTCAACACCACCAAAACACCTCCCAAACACAACAAGCACATCCACTTACCGACAACATACAGCTCTGCGGACACTGTCATGTTGTACAGCGTGTGTCTACAGGTATAGGTGCCCGCGTCCTCACTTCGCACATTCCTGATAGTAAGATCACGCCAAAAATCTCGCGCATATTTCACATCGCTATGGTAACCAGCCTGCCCCATGTCTTCACCCTGCTTGGACGTATCTGCTGATTTTGACGATGCAGCAACATTTTGTTCAGGAGCTAGAATCAACTGAGGTTTGTTCGAGGCAACTGGTCTGAAGGTCCACTCAATGTACTGGGTCTGATTAATGTGTTGAAGACCTTGAGTGGTGTTCACTCGCATTTGGCAGAAAAACGTGGCATTGTCACCAACGTTGTATACCGAGTTTTTCATTTCCATGATTAACCCATTGGACTGTCCAAGCACTGAAAAACAGAATGCCATATGATTAATAAACATTTACGAATAATCATCGTTAGAAATTGATAAAATTATAAAGCGTTACAAACCCGAAACGATTGAATAATTTGGAGATTTCTGTTATTATCGTTATATTTTGTGACCATAGTTGGATTGCTTATCTAAAGTATAAAATACAAAACGTGACATTTGAAAGAAGCACAGATGGCCAAGTAGTTTCAGCTCTAGACTTTTACTTCAAAGGTCAATGGTTCGAGCCCAGGCGGGGGATAACTTTTTTTCTTTCTTTAATTTTATTCTTGTTTTATTCTGGAGATTTTTAGTTTGATGTGTACATTTATCAATTTAAAGCATTTAATTTCAAACTTCAAAACATGCCCAAATCTGTGAACAAGTCCCTTTAAATGATAATCAAATGTTAAATTTTTATGATTTAAAGTAGAAACTAAAATACGGATACCCTGAACAGTGTAATGAGCAGTCCTCGTAAACGGTGAAACACCGGATACAAGATCAAAATGAGTGTTCTCAGAAATTGATTTTGTCACGCGCTCAATCTAGTGCGATATGACTGCGGCCACTTAATGCTATCAATACAAATGGTTAGTGTTACTTTATTATCCCCTGAAAACAAGCCATCTCAACACCCTAATATCGGTTTTCACAGCGGGCTGCATTTATCACATCAAAGGCAGTTATCGCAATCAGATTTTTTACCCGCAAAATAGACGCACAATAGAAGCTATGACCCGATGTCAGAGGTAAAAGACAACAACGTTGATTTATTTGTGTGTTTACTTTTCGCAACTCGAAACGACTAACTCGTGACCGCTGTTCTCAGTTCAAAAATGAATTTCGGATTGAAATATACTGGCCATAGGACGTTATAGACAGTTGACCGTTATTCTAAAGTGTAATAAAGAATGCTTTTCGCCGGGGGGGGGATTCCAGACTGACCATTATCTGCAGTTGACCGCTGTTCTCAGTTGACCACTAGGTCAGTTTTGACTGTAGGTTTGAATTTATATCAATGTATAAGATATAAATTTGTATTATTCAATAGAAATTATTTATGTTATAAAACTTAATTATCGGCAATGAGCTTTTGTTTGCATTACACTGTGTGCAAATGACTGCGTGGGATAACAACCTAGCAATACTACCAACTGACCAACAATCTAAAAAGTCGTCATCTGAGACCAAGGGTCACCTGTCCACAACGTTCACTTTGGCCATATCCCTTGACTGACCGCTCAGTGTCTATTCTAGAAATCCAAAAGTAGGGGGAAATTCCCCTATCATTTTGAACAAGAGATGTGTTTGTCTGACAGTTCAACTGCTATATGCCACCCTACCAGGGGCATAAAAATAGGGGAGGGTGTTCAGAAACAGGGGGGCAATTATCAAAAACCATTTTTATACATTTTAGTTTTAATGTTCAATTGTCACCTTAACCATAATAACATACCGTCAGGTCAGTGAAACACTATGGTAACTGCTTTTAAATAAAACAGCACTTTCCATCGTATTCTACTGACTAAAAAGGAAAATGTTTTCAAATTATATTTCTGTATCTTTTTAAATAATAACAAGAGATGTGTTTGTCAGAAACACAATGCCCCCTACTGCGCCACTTTGGAATAAAATTTCTATTTATCATTTGGTAGGTATAGAAATTATCTCCCTTTAAAGCTTATTACTTCCCTTGGATTGTGTTTTTTGCCCTTTGACCTTGAAGGATGACCTTGACCTTTCACCACTCAAAATGTGCAGCTCCATTAGATACACATGCATGCCAAATATCAAGTTGCTATCTTCAATGTTGCAAAAGTTATGACCAATGTTAAAGTTTTCGGACGGACGAACAGAGGGACAGTTCAACTGCTATATGCCACCCTACCGGGGGCATAAAAATAAATATTTACTGATTTGCATGCCTATACAACATTCGATACACCCACGCTTTCCATGCGGATGACACGACGTTGTACATGCAGCATGATTTAAGTGCGCTTTTTATCGAGACAAAGGATCAACACGAAATAAATGAGCACTTTTTGTGTTGCTTGAATTTGTTACCACAGTGTTAACATTAAAATTCGGAAGTGTTTTTTGGATAACACATTTAATTATGCTCATTTGAGAATAAAACAAAACGATACTTTGTTGAAACGCTTCACATGTCGATTAAATGTTTTGACAATATTACGGATGAAATGCACAATTTTCACAAGGATTACACACAGTTGCCATCATCAGTTTTCTAAGTTACTGGCCAGGATTTTATTGTGGAGGTGTACATCGTAGGGTCCGATTAGAATGGCAGGTATAACAAAGCCAACAAACTGCCAAAAACAACGCATTTATGGCAATTACGTCACGTGACAACTGTTTGACTTAAATTGGGAAATTAGTGCTGTTGTTGTTTTGCTTCAAAATTGAGAATAAAAGTTTTTTCAATATTATATTTTCAAAGGTTCGACTTATAGATAGAGCTAGATGGGAGATTAACTAAATAATGAAATTCTAACAACATTTGTTTGTTTTTTTTGAAACCTTTAATTTGTAATTTTTAGGTCTCAAAAGGGGAAAATATATACATTTTTCTATTAGGAATGGGGCCGAATACCTGCCCCGAATTTTAATGAAAAAAAAACACTGCAACTGAATGATTTTAATGAAAGTATTGACTGCCTACTAGTGCTGTCGCTCATTCAAAGCGTGCGCTCTCATTGGTCAATATCCATTTTCCAACACAACAACACTCCGCCTTAAGGTGGGTTTTAGTTGGGTAAATAGATACATGTTATTGACAGATGATCGTAAATAGGCTCTCTAAATTTTTGGCAAAGTCAATTTCGATTTGATTAAAAAAAAATCCTGGATATCGAGCCAATTTTCTCACACATTTTGAACAGTAAGCGACTCATTTTTTCACAATTTCAACCACTTGGCTACTTATTTTTTCACAAAATGAGGGGGCCAGGGCCGCTCCACAGAGATGAGAAAAAGCCCCAATGTGAAGGCCATATTGGGGCCAAATCTGAGGTTTAAGTTGTAGAAAGACTATCATGGACATCAATAAATAAAACTGTTTTCTGAAGAATGCAAGCACTGCAAACAGTGCTTTACTGTAAGAATAGAGAATATTTGTGTTGATTTTGAACAAAATATTAAAATTAGGATCAGGAATGGGGCCGATATTCGGAGCTGCAGGATACGGCAAAAAAGCCCTGAGTTTTCATTTTAGTTTTCACATTTTTGCTTGTCAAAATGAAGCACGTCATGCACAACTTCTGGTGTGTTCATGTCAAACAGAATTATATTCCTGCTCAGTAAAGCATCAAATCACTAAGTGATTCAATCAAATCCTTGTCAGCCTATTAATTCTAAGTGCACAAGATTATTGGACAGCATGGTTTGTCTTGTATTATTTGATAATTTAATTTTGCAAGTTCTCTGTGAGAAAAGTGCAATGTAACCCAAATTTCATGTTTGTATTTTTTTCTCGATTTCGTTTTAATATCAATCACAGTGTTGTCTTCGAGAAACATCGTTGCCATAAATAATTGTGTATATTATACTGCAACTTATTATGTTTATGATTGTCAATGACTTACCTAACTGGCCCGAAATTCCAATAATAAATATCACAACAAAAAATAACATGACGTCCGTCTGCTCTGATTCACTGCAACACTTTGTTTACACTGATCTTCGCTTGACAGACCAAGACTTTTTTTTATCAAATATCGAAGAATTGCATCGCTGTCATCACGCAGAGTAAAAGTCAGTACTGTCTTAGCTACAAACGGCCTAGTTCAATATGGTCGTTTAAGCAAGTTTAAGCTGACAAGAAAAGTTTGATTAAGTTCGTGGAGTTAGACTCAGCACGTTAAAAAAACAACAGATTTAAAGCATTTGACTTACAAAAGGCTATGTTGTACTGTTTGCATCATCACTGAATCAAGGAGCTTATACATCATATCTTATATAGAAGTATAATAGTTGGAAAGGTGTTACCTAGGCTAGAGATACTTTTAGAAATGCAAACACCACGTACACATACAGTAATTGAAATTTGTGCTCAGTAGTATTAATTGTCAAAAAATATAACAGCCAGCATAGGAATTGGCATGATAACATGGGACAGAACCAGAAACAATAAAAACAAGTTGGGTGCACTCAGTCAAAATAAATAATCCACAGGAGGGAAGCCCATATATTTTTAATTTGTTTTTTATATATATGCTATAATAGAGACCAGTCTATGGGCTTCCCTCCTGTGAAATAATCAGCACAGGTTGTGTTGGCATACTATACTGTATTATACATAGTGATGACCATTTATTATGGTTTAATCACCCCTCTGGGAGTGTACTCAAGATCTCCCCCAATAACAACACACCTCAGTTTCACCCGGAAATAGCCTCAAACAGGTCTCAATAGGCCTTATGCTTTAGATACAAAAAAGCTAAAATAAATAAGTTTGAAACTATGTAATTGACATAATAAGTCAGTTTGCCCCATCTGCAAATTATGAAGCATTGTGACAATCACTTTGCAAATATAGTTATTATTAAATCCCACAGAGGGTCCTTTAACAAAATAGTTACCAGCTAGGAAGCTCTATATTGTAAATGGACCGAAGCCAAAGGCATGTACAAATATACAGTTGAGGCTGCCTTGCTGGTCACTATTATGTCATTGGGCCCAAAGTCAGGTTTTCTTTTTCTAATATTGTACCAAAGATTTTCATTATGTGGATGAACCAGAGTCTAATCAACGATTTTCCTAACACACACCTAGAAAAATAAGTGTATAACTTGCAAATATTTTATTGTAGTATTTTATAGATTAACATTCCTCATCAGCTTCACATATACACTTTTATGTCAGTATATTTGGGATTGTAACAAAGGGTTGATGATGTTTTCATGCCTAGTGACTGTACTGTACAACTGTTCAAGATTCATTTTTCTGTTTAATAGTTATTGTGCTTAAAGCTAAAACAGTTCACTTGTTTAGAATGACATCAATAGCCTATTAGGTATCAAGACACAATGCCTGTCAATAAAAGAAAACACAAACTAACTACTTCCCTCAAAGTACTTTATTTTCCCCCATATGAAACATAGTAATAACAAATATGAACACACTGCTCACAACACTTCTACATCTATGGACAAGAAGTAAACATGCAATGTTCAATTATAGAACACCTTACACAGTGTGAGAAAAATATCCACTGATTTTTCTTATAAATAAGCACAACATGAACTATATAGCTATATATGTAAAATGGTTTGATTTACTATCTTAAATTTGAACTGTTATGGATAAAAACAACAAATCATGGTGTTCCATAGAAAATAAGGAGATTCTAATCATGAAGCTAATGTTGCACACAATGGTTTCTACAATTACCCAAAAATTATATTGATACGCAATAGAGTATTAGTGCTCATAAGCCAGCTTTTATAATATTTTGGCATTTATGGAATGTTTATGTTAAAACACACAAATGAATAACATTAAAACACACCGACTTTAAATAAAGTTTCTTGTATCTTGTATCTTGTACACACTACATGTATTGCCATTGTACTGCATATATATCAATCATTGCTGGTGAAAACAACAACACAAGTTGATGGTTCTGGATTTCTTCTGTATAAAGTTTGCTCATAAATAAAAGTTGTTTACAAGCAGATTTTTTGTCTGCAGCTTTAAAAACAGAATGTTTAGACTTCAATTAACAATGATTTATATTGTGAACAAACATTAAAACCACTATGCCTTCCAATATGTAAAACCTTACAATTTTATGCAATCCTTAAAACTAACAATTCAAATTATACCAACACCACGAATTTCTTTATTATGATGATGTTATAAATAACTTCAAACACTATATGACCCGAGCCATGCGAAAATTGGTCTTATGCCGTATGCTGCTAGCCTAGCTTCAAACCAGCCTTTGGATCAATGTCACTGTCCCTTAATGGAACAACGAAACCTTGCATGGTTTCATAGCGGACTGGGAAGCTCCTGACCAGACTGCAAGATCCGCAGGCTTGTCTGGAGCTAACCCGTACACATATGCCATAAGACCTATTTTCGAATGAAGCTGCTTGTATTTAAGCATTCATACTCTCAGTGAATATGTAATTGACTAAACAATCAACAATACAAATGAAAGATTTTACATATAATTTCCATCAATATCAAAAATATATTTATGAGATAAATTATTAAGCCAATTGTATCACAGAAAGTTATAATCAACAGATTATCAGATACAAACTAGAGGATAGATTAATTTAGGATAAAAACACACAAACAGATGAGTAATACAAAAATATGCACCAAGCTCTAAAATAAGTAGAAATATAATACCCAAGAGACTAACAAAATACCTACTTATGCCTAATTGTTGAAAACTGTACCAGTATATACAAAATGGTCAGTGAAACATTTTGAAACACACAAAAAGGAAACATTTCAATAACAACTTCTTTGTAACCATTTTGATCAAAAGCAATTCTCTCTCAGTTTGGTATAGATAAAACAAAACTTCATAAATAAAACTCAATAATACATTAAATATTTTTAAGAGTAATTTCAACTGATCTCTTTAACAAATATTAAATACAACAATAAATGCCAGACGGTTTTTCCCAAGAGTGAATTCCATTCCACAATACAATTTTACAATTGTATTGCATTTTTTTCCACGTCATCCAACACAACGCTAGAGCCAATTCGGAGATTCTGTCAAGGGGGATCACTCATACTGGTTCCATCTCAAGATCGAACGCCTCACCCTCCTCGCCGCCAGTGTAGAACGAGGCATGAAGCATGATCACAAAGAAGGAAGCACCTGAAATAGCCCACAATACGCATTACCAAAAAGAACAAAGCACCTTAAAAAGTCCATAGCGTAGTAAGAGGCATATGAAGCATTATCACGAAAGACAAAACCTGAAATAGTCCACAATTAGCATAATAAACAATAATGAAGAACCTGAAACAGTCCACAATCAGCACAATAAAAAATAATGAAGCACCTGAAATGGTACACAATCAGAATTATCACAAATAATGAAGCACATGAAATAGTCCACAATTAGCATTATCAAAAAGTATGTAGCACCTGAAACAGTCCACAATCAGCACTATAAGAAATAATGAAGCTCCTGAAATAGTCCAAAATTAGCATAATCAAAAATATTGAAGCACATGAAATGGTCCGCATATCAGAATAATCATAATGAGTTAGTATTATCACAAATAATGAAGCTCCTGAAATGGTCTGCAATCAGCATTTTCACAAAGAATGTAGAATCTGAAATAGTCCACATTCAGATAAGGAACAAAGTATTTACAACCTGAAATAATCCACATTCAGAATTGTAACAAAGAATGAAGCAACAGACAACTGAAACAGTCCACATTCTGCATTCACAAAGAATAAAGCACCTGAAATAGTCAACATTAAGCACAACAATGGTTGTCATTCACTTAAGAATGAAGCATCAACAATATCGGGTATCACAAATAACAAAGCACATGAAATGATTCCAAATAATTCATATTTTTTCAAATGTTTGGACAATTCGTTGCATGATTTTATATAAGGTAACTGCAGCGCTTCCATTATTTGATTTAATCAACTGGGCTGAATCGTAATGCTATAACAGTTAATATGCAAATAGTTCAAAAGCCTTAAGAAACACAATTTCTAATAGAATTCAACATTTCACTATCAGACTATTGGATAGCAATAGGACTACAGTGAAACCTCGCTATTTAGTATTAAGATCACCTATGGTACTTTTGAAAAGTGTATATATGTAACTATGGGATCAATAATTTACCTTTCCATTTCTAAGAGTAATATTCCTGCACAATGCTTGGAACAAATTTATTTTGTTCAGTTAAATTATAATTTACCTGCTAAATCAACTGTTTATGTCACTGGAAATAACAAACTGATCATGATCTTAACACAAACACAGGAGGCAAGCCCATTTTTTTTTATATGCTAAAATAGAGTCTCTATAATAGCATATATTTAATATATAAATAAATTATAAAAAAAATATGGGCTTCCCCCTGTGAAAACAAACTGCTCTCTTGAAAACATCTACAACTTGTTATAACCTTCACACCACTTTGTTGTTGTTGTTTTTTTATTCAATAACTCGAAATGTAAATGATGTGAAAATTCACAGAAAAAATCGGGAAACCATTGCAATAACAGTTTCTTTAAGAGTTAACATAACGTAACAAACAATTCTGCCCACTCACCAATCACCCAGAACACTGCAGACCCGGCCCCAGCCAGCCAGAAGAGTGGGAATGAGCAAAGACCTACCGCACCATACTGCTGAGCAACTGTCAGCTCACGACCTGAAATTGGCGAGTTAAGTAAATACATGCATACAAAACATGATTACCGGTAGTGAACTTTTTAAGATTTAAATGTTCTGAATGCTAACTTCTGTTGTGGCATAGTTCTGAAATCCATTAAACTTAAACAAGATTGTCAAAGGCCCAAAGACACTCACCTGAGACCCCAAACAACTTAACTGTTCTGAGCACAGGAGGGAAGCCCATATTATTTTTATATATACAGTATGCTATAATAGAGACAATGAGTTCAACTTCGGGCTGGTATCAAAATACTGCTGGATCAATGGTACTGATGTTAATTTTTCCTGATAAATTATTTTATTAGCTTTCGAAAACAACCAATGTGTAGTTGATTTGTTAAAAATTGTTCAAGTGACATGGTTTACAGTAAAGATAGTCTAGTTTTATGGCAAACAAAGTTGAACTCCTTGTCTCTATTATAGCATATATACATGTATATATATAAAAAATATGGGCTTCCCTCCTGTGGTTCTGAGCAGGTAGTGTTTACAGATTTTCACAAAAGACTTAGGAACCATATCTATCACTGTCTGAGAAATCATTATAACAAATGTTCAGAACAAGATTCATGAAGACTATGCAAACAAATATGACTTCTTCTTCTAGAGTGTTCACAAGAATTTTCTTAAATTTTACCTTGTTTTGGACGACACATGACAGTTTCCAACTTAAACAATATGTAATTGGGACAAATGATCTGATCAAATTTCTTGAACATTGGCGAAGAAATGTGGACTAAAGAATGTTCACAAGCTTGTTCTTCAATTTGACTTATTGACCTAGTTGTTGACCCCATATAATTTTGAGAAATGTTCTGACAAAGTTGTATGTACATTGAGCATTAAATGTGGCCTCAGAATGTTCAAAAGCTTTTTCTTGAATTAGACCGCCTGACCTACTTTTTGATTCCATGTGACCCAGTTACAAACTTGGGCAAAATATAATTGGGACAAATGTTCTGACCAAGTTTCATGAACATTTGGCAATAAATGTGGCCTCTAGTGTTCATAGTTTTTTACCCCAGGTGACCCAGTTTCTCGGCCGAGATATGGGGACAAATGTTCTGACCAAACTTCATGAAAATTGGGAAATGCAGCTTCTAGAGTGTTCACAAGCTTGTTCTTTAATTTGACCTAATGACAAATTTTCTTACAAAGTTTCATGTAGATTTTAAAATAAATGCAGCCTCTACAGTATTCACAAGGAAAATTTAACTAAATGTGATGTATGACAGACAAAAGGCTGAAACAAAACCTCACCATCGTTAAAAAGTTAACACAGTGCCATAAGAAAACTTATGGAAGGAGCCTATTTGTATGTGGGTTTACATTTGTAAAATATAACCTTCAATTTGATGTGCTTTGAGCTAAGCTCCAAACAATTCTGTACAATGGCATTCTTAAACTTGTTGTCATGAAGTTTTTAAACAGTTACACAGTTATAATAACTGAGAGGTGACGTTAACATGCTAATAATTTACCTAGTATTTTAATATTGTTGTCACGATTTTTCAAGCTGATGATGTAACAGGCACCAAGGCAAGCTGCTATGGCAACAAGAAGCATAGGGGAAGTAAGTCTGAAACCAAAACATAGATTTGCAGATGCATTGTATATTGCTTGAGTCATCATACTTTAAAAACATAGAGGTGCTACTATTACAACTTGTGGTATCCTTTTCCATTAACAGTTGATAAAACCCATGGTACATGAAGTATAACTTTTATACGGTAGCTAAAACAGCAAATTTATTCTCTTTTATGGCAAAATGATACTGATGTCAATATTGCTGGTTGCTGGGCTTAATGGTTTCAAAATTAAACAATTGGATCTTAACTACATTTTAAAAGTACGGTAAAAATTTGATTGATTTTTAATGCGCTATGTACTTATTATAAATATTGATATTCAAAATAACCTACATGCAGAACACTACAAGGCCAATGAACACAAACAAATAGTTGCTCTGGAAATGCTCAATGTTTTTCACAATCCTTTTCGGTAGTGGTGCAACAGCTTTTGGGGCCTGGAATCGTTTAGTGTTGATAAACTCTCCCCATGGCCGAATACCCTGTCTGGTTTTTGCAAACCACTCTCGTGCACTGTTGTTTGACAATGTAAAAGCCATTATTCTGAAAGAAAAAGGCATTTTAAAATATTAGTTTTCTGGGCAATAAAAACATTCCAGTGAGTTCTCCTTCTGGAATAGGCATTAAGAATTACTTCCATTTTAAGTTTTATCAGAGATTATACCTATGCTGACCCCAGTGCAGGTGGAAACAGTTAAAAATAAGCAAAAATGTGCGACAGGCTTTTCCCCAGAATATTTAAAAAAGGCACATTGGCAAAGACCCACAAATGGGAATGGATTATTTTTCCTTCATTGTTTTTTAGCATTCTATAGTAATTTCTGTTACTTCAGAGCTAAGGAACTGTGCTTAAAAGCCCTGGTGAAAGGCCTAGGTGATATTGTTTTTTTACAACAAAAGCATTTCAGTGTTTCAATCCAAAATTACTTATTGCTCCAAACACCCTCACCCCTTTCAAATAGACCTCAAGTATTAAAGTAATGCATTATTGTAATTAAACCATGTAATTAATTCTGGAAAAGTCTAATCAAATAAAGATCAAAAAGATCGCCTTGGTGTAGTGGATATGGTGTATGCCTAGCAAATGGGAGGTCACGGTTTGATCCTAGTCCATATAAACGGACTCCCAGAGCCTATGATAATTTTTGCTATGACGGCTCTGGGAGTCCATATGCACCCCTTCATAAACATGGGTGCAAAATTTAATCAACAATGCAAGGGTTAAGGAACACTGAAACTGATCTTATCAAAGTTTACCTGTCTAAACCACAAACTCATCCGAATGGTACCATTAAAGCAAGAAATAATTGCTTTTTATTGACTTTGTTTATCTTTCGCACGATGTATCCACCATCTTGGAAAAGGGAGAAAACTGACCCAATATCAGTAAGGTCGCACTACACCAATATTTTGCACGTCGAGTTATGTGATGGAGCCCATTAAAGTCGATAACAATATGGTATTCGATACAGAATATACTGTTTCAAATTTAAACATAAAAATGTCAGCGAGAAAAGTGTGTTGAAACATCGTCGTGTTTTTATAGGGTGCATGCAAAGGATAACAATTATAGGTTGCCCTTCAGGTAAATTTTACATGTTTATGAAGTTTATTCATTATTATCCTCAATTTGTCTCGAACGACGTCTTGTTTAGTGAAGCGTACGGATTCCGTGCGCTGAAATGCACCCATGTTTATGAAGGGGTGCATATGGACTCCCAGAGCCGCCATAGCAAAAATTATCAAAGGCTCTGGGAGTCCGTTTATATGGACTAGATTTGATCCCAAATGTGGGATCGTTTTTTAAACCTCCCCCAAAGAAACCAAGTACTGGTTTTACCCAGGCCCAAGACTCATTGAAATTCGAATTGCTTTGATGATCCAGAGTAGCACTGCAATTAATGGGAAGAAGAAGAAAGAAAAATATATGAGCCGAGTCCATACATGGCATGATGCTAAAACAGATGCTTGCATCCGAATTGTAAAATCCGAATACATTGACTATTCGCAACATTTTCATTGTTACATACGCAAGGTAATTAACCATTAACTACTGGACGCAACACATAAATCTGTTTTACCTCTGTTTCACGGTCTGATTTTCAAATGATGGGGTGTCAATATTTCCTTCCAAATTGACAGCTGAAGAATGTTTGTCCATGTCACTGTCTCCGACGTGTAAATAGTGGAAAACGTCATCAAAATATGTTGTACAAAATATACGACACCCAAACGAAATATCGTAGGCTACAGCCCAATAATATTCACTGCTTATAGACCAAGCGTGATACATCGACTAACATAAAATTATTTTTAATGAAGGACAAACCTCATGGAATATTATGCTGGTTGGATGGTTCAATATAAGAACTTACTCAGATAGAGTACAATAAGGTCTTTGTACAAAGTATACCATCCGACTATTTTTCATGAGAGAAGTCCCCCTGCCCCATTTCAAAGACCTATACAATACTTCTTCTACTTGTTACTCCCGAACAATCAATCCTGACTATGATTGGGAGGCGAATATACTGTATTATATGTCTGCCCATTTTCATCCCCCCCTGGCATTGTTTCGAAGTATTTAATAGTTGAGATATGGATTACAACCATTCTGAGGTCATTGCCTAGGAACACTAATAACAATAGCTAAGGGAATGTCAAACCTAAGAATTGACCCCAACTTTAATCACAAAACACAGTGACCTCCAATAGCTTGGTTTGGACCCCTTTGAGGCAAGATTTCCGTCATTCTACTAGCCCAGGGGGACTTCACAGGCAGAGCCAATTACGCAAAGATCCATTGTTGTCCATCATATATAAGCATATTTGCCCAGCGCATCCATCTTGGACAGTGGTTTATTTTCCAACTTTTCCTTGTTGTAGGAGACTTGACAGCTTAAGCTTTAGAGCATCTCTGCCCTTGGTTTTTCTTGCCGATTGATCCTTCTCATACCTCTTAGCCTCATGAAGAGGTGGCTGATATTCATCTGTACTCTACCTTTCAACCTGCCCAGCTTGGGACGTTAACACTCCCACTTGCATTTATCAGAGACGTAGATAACATGTTATCTACGTCTCTGCATTTATCTTAATATAAATATTTTACTATGATGATGTTTTTTTTATGGCCAGTCACCTACCTATTTTACTGATCCTAAGCAATCCACATAATTAAATGAAGGCTTTTTATTAATGGATCTCTTCCCAATTCTGGTTCATACAGTACCAGGTATATGTAAAACGGTGATTTTTTTTGCAACAACACTAGTCTCATTGTCCATTTTATTTTTTCGAAAGACATAATTCTTCAGCTTGTACAAGTTATACAGTTACTATCAACAGCATATACACTACAATTAATACTGCTTTACAAGATCAAAGACATCAGAGGTTATGTTCATCTTTTAGTCATAAAGTACAAATGTACCAGCTAATAATAAAGTCCATTTAAAAACTGCAACATTCATTTACATATAAAGTTACTATCTCTGAATAAAAATGTGGTATTTAGAAACAAACATAATCATATTTTAGCATTTAAAGGTATTTGTTCTCCTACATAAGGACTCCCGCAGTCTGGTCAGGAGCTACTCAGTCCGCAAGTGTGACCACAAAACCATGACCATGCATGATTTTATAATAGACAGCATAGCTCCAGACAAGACTGCGTAAAAGCGCAGGCTTGGCTAGCTAGAGCTGCGCTGGCCACATATGGAATAAGACCCATTTTCGCATGGTGTGGGTCATAAATATTAAATTATGATTTCTTAGATAATCAGCTAATATACAAGCATATAATTTAATTAATTTGCCTGCTTTGGAAATATTATGTAAAAAAACAAGTACCGGGTAGTATACTTCCCAATATCTATGAAGTCAATATCATTACCATTTAATCTAATTACAAGCTAATTCATTGTTGCATCCATACTAACATACATATTAATGATAATAAAAAGTATCTTTGTAACAATAGCACCAGCTGCCACTAGTGTTCATACATAAAAAATAACATTAAAATCCATTAGATATATGTACAATAATAAGGAAACATCACAATATCACTTTAATGGCTAATCTTAGCTTTGTTTGTTTAAAAGTTTGTTTAGCACGTTTTTTCCGCAGTTTTCAACTTTTCAACAGTATTGCAGTCATATCAAGACAGTCAGTTTAACAACTCACACTTTTTTTAGTGGGTTAGCTGGTTTCACAGTCAGTTTAACAACTCACACTTTTTTTAGTGGGTTCGCTGGTTTCACAGTAATGTGCACATACTTAGCAATTAACTGACGACTGCTCTACTTGAATCTGAGGCAGGGAGAGAAAGGCCATAGAAAGTATTTCATGACCAATCTCCACAATATAGGTGGCCCGGACGGGATCGAACCGGCATTCTTCAGATTTGGGGACTAGCGCTCTACCAACTGAGCCACAGAGGACAGGTTAAAAGAGTTTTGTACTTAAAAAATTATAAATTAATTATGAACTATTTCTGGTATAAAAAACTCAATTTATTTTAGATTCTGTTAATACAACGTTTTTTTTTTAAATAAAAACATTTTACCTCTAAGTGGTTTAATTTGATTGAATATTATAAACTGTCTGTAAATAACAAAGTTTTATTATTTAATTTAAATTTAAATTTTAAAAAAAATTAATTAAAAGATCTAGAAACTTACATTTGATTTACTAATGAAGCCAACTCCAAATGAAAACCTTGAGAACTTGTTATCTGAGTAACTAATACTGTCTGTTTTGTTTTATGGGTTATTTGTTTCATCTGTTTATCTGATATAATGAACAAGACAACTTGAAACAAAAGCACACCCTAAAATTTTTAAATATTCCAAAAAGTATTTATTATTTAGGTTCTACACAATCAACACTCATAACGCTGGTTTTCCCAGCGTCTCTGCTTCTTTAGCCTCTTTTTCTTTCAGTCTTTCTAATCTTGCCAGTCTTTTTTCCTCTTTTTCTTGTTGCTTTCTCATGTCCTTTGCTTTCTGCATTTTTTCACCCTCGTAAATGCCGATACCTAAGATGGAGACTACCATGGTACCTTGGATGAAGACTCGACTTGTGAGAAGAAAGCTGTTGGTATCGTTGAATCCTTTTTGCCGTTTGAACTGAATGAACCGCAATAGTGCTGCTCCCACTCCAATGTATGGTACTGCAAAAAAATATAACATTTGAGTCTCACCTTGGGAAAACGGGAATTAATGCATGTCAGTTAAGTGTCGTCCCAGATTAGCCTATGCTGCAAAGGCTAATCTAGGACAAGCCTTTACGCACATGCATAAAAGCCTCTTTATCGCTAAAAAATTAATAAACATTTGTTATGTACATGTATTTCGTAAATTAAGTTAACATAGAAATAATCAGTGTTCCTTATAGCAATAGCCAAAATTTCAACGTTAGATGTGCTCTGGTAACATAGATTTAACACGATATAAAATGCTTTTTTATTTTTGTGTGGCACAATAAATTCCATTTTAATTTCCAACATATCTATTCATACGACACATGAACACTAAATTGGTACATGAACATGTGTTGAATATAACGTACCTCAAAAAAATTAAAAAGGACATTTTGTATCGTGTTAAATCTATGTTACCAGAGCACATCTTATGTTGAAATTTTGGTTTTTGCTATAAGGAACACTGCTTGTTTATGTGTTAAATTTATTTTAAGAAATATTTTATGAAATATTCGTTGATTTTGAGTGTTATAGGGGCTTTAAACCTCATTTTCCCAGAAAGGGGTTCATTTTTTACCATTCAATTAAATAGATCTGTATCCTTACAGTTACTTAACTTTGTCGCGTATAAGGAAACTGTCCCAATGCCAAATATGATTTATTAATTATTTATGAACATATTCCCAGAAATTGGATGGACAAATGTCATGGTTTACACCAGATAAAAGTTACAGAATGACTCACACTGTGCAATAAGTAAATTAATTTTTACAACAATACATTTAAATCAGTATACTTGTGAATTTCAATGAACAAGACTTTCGAAAGAGATCAAGTATCATAGTTTTCAATTTTCCTAACTATTCTTGAGATACATTTCATGGTAGTACCATGTCAAGATTTCAACAATTCATTTTCAACAAACAACTATTACCGGGTACTTATCAATGTCATGACCAGTGTTCTGCCGTGGACGCGGCTTTGCGTCAATTACGCATACAAAAAATAACAAAATCATTTAACACCACCAGATTTTCAGACCCACGCAAATTTTACATTCAAAATAGGCCATTCAATTTTACAATTGGTTAGTGAATCTGACAATCAAAAGCGTAAACGTAAAAATTGTTTAAAACATTGGTTGCAGCATCATTTTGATGTACATGTATACAACTCATTTTCATTGATAAGTTGAGATTGTATAAACAGTATAATACAATAAAATATGAGGAAACCTACAACAAGTTGGCAAAAGGCCCTAGGTTGCTCACCTGAGGACCTAAGTAACTATACTGTTCTAAACTGCTTTTGTGATGTTTGTATAATAAGTGTGTCTTCTGACCTTGCTTTTTAATTGGAACCATTTGTGAACACGGCTGAGATAATATTGAAACAAATGCTTTGATTAAGTTTCATGCTGTTCAGGCAAAAACATTTGACTTGTGTTCACAACGTTTCACTATAGCTATAGAATGGAAAACAGCCCTATCTCGTGTATCCGTTTTTAACTCTTTCAGTGCGGGAACCCAATTTGGAAGGCCTTTGCAAACAGTTTGGATCCAGATGTGACGCCACAGAACGTGGCGTCTCATCAGGATCCAAACTGTTTGCTATTCTGATAGTATTCTTTGGAAAAAAATCGAAGAAAATGCTAATTTTAGAAATTCAGCAGATGACATTTTAACAGACGACAAATTTCCCAGCATTCAAAGGGTTAAATGGACTGTCAGAACCATTTTTGTAGAAACGAATGTTTTGAGCCCCCTGTCCGCCATGTTTTTCAACAAAACAGCATCATTTCAGAACTCAGCCAAGATAACATTAGAACAAATGTTCAGAGCAACTTTCATTATGAACGGCCAAACAAATATGACTTCCATAGTGTTTACACGGTTTCACCATAGTCATATAAGGAAAAGTGTCCTGCCCCCAGGTGCCAATGTTTTTTAACAGATGGATACCCTTTTAGAACTTGGCCAAGATACGATTATAACAAATACCCTGAGCAAGTTTCATGAAAATTGAACAAAGTTTTATGAATGTTGGACATAAATGTGACTTCTAGAGTGTTCAGAAGATTCCTTAATAGCTAGCCTACCATGGAAAACCACCCCGACCCCCTGGCAGCCAATTTTTTCAATGGAAAGGAACTATTTTCGAAGTCAGCCGAGATACCATTCAAACAAAGTTTCTGGGTAAGTTTTACGAAGATTTGAAAAATGTGACTTCTTGAATGTTCACAAGAATTCACAAGGATATCATAGGCATATAAGATTAACTGCCTGCCTCCTGGTGGCAAAGTTCTTCAATGTAACTGAAACATTTTTAAACTAAGCCCAGATATAATTTCAACAATGTTTTGAGCAAGTTTCATGAAAATTTGTCAAAAACATGATGTCTAGAGTGTTCACAACATTTTTCTTTCATTTTACCAAAATAGTTTTTCACCCCACTTGACTGTTTTTCAACTGGGATCTGGGACAAATATGTTGACCAAGTTTCATGAAGATGGGGCTATAAATGTTGCCACAAGTGTGTTCACATCTTAATGTTGACGGCGCACAACAGACAGTTGAATGACAAAAGTTGATCACAAAAGCTAACCATGAGCGTGTCGTGCTCAGATGAGCTAAAATTAAGGGCAAACATATAACACAAGAAGAAAACAACATCCATTAATTGTGTTTTTTTCTACAAGCTTAAGTAAGACAAGAGGGCAATGATGTCCCTTAAATGCTCACCTAAGTTTACAGAAGTCAATTGTTTAAGATATCGCTTGGTGATCTAGCTTTTGACCCCACTTGATGAAGATTGTCAAGATTAACATTCTGACCAAGTTTTATCAAGACTGGGTTATAAAGATGGCCTCTAGAGAGATAACAAGTTTTCTTGTAAGATTTGGCCACACCCTTATGAGCCTAGATATCGTCAAAATAAACATTCTGACACGTCAAGAATCAAGATTGGGTCATAAATGTGACCTTCAGATTGGTAACAAGTTTTTTTCTAAGTCTTGACTTGATGACCTAGTTTTTGGAAGCACATCGTCATGAGATGATGATCCAAAATCAAATTCAGGCTAGATATTGTCCTGATAAACATTATAACCAACTGAAGATTCATTAAGATTGAGTCATAAATGTGGCCTATTGAGTGATAACAAGGTTTTGCTAAGGTTCCACCTTGTGAATTAGTTTGTGGATGAACATGACCCATATTCAAATTTGCTTAAGTATTGTTCATATTAACATTCTGACCAAGTTTGGTAAAGATTATGTCATATAAATGTGGTCTCTAGTGTGGTAACAAGGTTTTTCTAAGATTTGACCTGGTGACCTAGTTTTTGGACGTACATGACCCAGATGCAAACTTGGCCTTAATATTGTCTCAATGAACACTCTGACAAACTTTCATTAAAATTGGATAAAAATGTGGCCTCTAGAGTGGTAACGAGCTTAAAGTCGACAACTCACACAGCATCTATGCATAATGCATCACAATAGCTCAACTTGAGCACTTCATACTCGGAACAAAGCACGACAATTCTTACCATATTTTAGCATTTCAAAGCGACCCTTTTCGTTGGCAACAGGGATGTGTGGCCGAGACATCTTTCCTTTTTCTGAAAAAATATCAACCTCATAAATTTTCAATTTTATGAGCAAAATAGTTTTAATACAAATAATCTGTGTATACTATTTCTGTTTGATTTTGTAACCTAAAACTGAGTTCCTAAAATGATATTATGCTTAAAACAATAATAAAAAATGTTATTAGGCTTGCGATAAAAAAAACATGGTGAGGGAATTGACTTCATGGTTAGTGAAATAAATTTACAAAAAAGTCCAAGAACATTATTGACAAGTGAACATGAACAGAATTAACTCCAATACAGTTCATAAATAGCTTCATGGATGAGTGTCAAAATCAAAACAAGAGAGCCAAAGGACCTCAGAAGCTCACCTGAGAACCGAACGAACTAAATTGTTCTGGGCACCATTTGTGATATTACATGTAGTATTAATAAATGTGGCTTCCGACCTCGCTTTTTACCCAGAACCATTTTTTGAACTGGACTAGAAATGATGTTTAAGCTTGTTTTTGCTTATTTTTGGTTATTTATTGTACAAGAGCATAAGAAAACAAATAAAATTTGGTGTGTTTGATGAATGATGGAATTATTTATTTCACTAGTGATAATATAGATGAAGTATGCAGGGTTCGCCAAAACCGTCGGTCCGCCGGTCCTGACCGGCAAATTTAACTCAGGACCGACAAGTGATTAAAGATAATCGGTCCGACTGACCGACACAATCGGATAAAAAATGGTTTAAAAAAGATCACTCAAAGTGTATAATGTGCTATTGGCTTTATAGAAGGTAAATACTTTATGTTCAACTTCTGTCAAAAACCTTTTTTTCTTACCTTCATTTTGATGTTTAAAATTGGATTAGAATTGACTATCACATGCGAGTTCAAAATCAACGGTCTTTGTTAAAAAAAGCAACCGAGTGCATCCTCCATTTTGTTTGTTGCATTCAGTTTCTCCACAAAAAAACAACACATGAAAACTTGTTTCAACAGGAATTTGTCAGCATTTCTGTTAAATAGTTCCATTATCATATTGTTCTGGGAAGGATATATTTTAATTAAGAAACCAACAATTTCTGAAATTAAAAGTAGGTAATTCCCTCGATGTACTATATTTCGGATATTTTAAAATTCGAACATAGTGATTTGTATTTGTTGATTGTTGTTGAAAATTTGTAATACTATGTTTTGTGTTATTTCAGACAACACGAATGGGTGGTGGTAATTATCATGGGCCTTTCTATTAAGAAATAGGTGTGAAAGACATTCATTTAATTGAACCTGGAAATCAACCACCTTAGCTTAGAGAAAATATTTTAACAAAAGGTGTTGTTTTAGAACTTGTGAAATTGGCTAATAAACAGAAAATCAAGTCATCCCAAGAAGTGTGAATGGGTGAGTGGAATTAAGTCAAACTTGATTGGATGTCACCCTGACTTTTCAAGAACAAGGATTTGTAGAGCTGTGCAGGCTAAAAAACAGTTTGACAAAAAGGAGAAGTCTAAAAAGTATGCCTTTGGATTATTTGTGGTTTATTATTTATATAATAATTGTTTTATTATATCGACTTATTTTTATTGTATTTTAATGTGATCAAAACCAATAAACATCTAAAAGGTACTCTCTTTTGTTGTGTTTTGCTGTTATAGTTTAGTCGGACAGTGGGACTGACAGAAACTGATTCGGACTGACAAAAATTTCAAGTCTGTCAGTCCGAATGACTGACAAACTTTTAAAGTTTTGGCGAACCCTGAGTATGTTTTCACTTGTGGCTTCTAAAGTTCTATAACGACAGTGAAATAAAGTTTGATGAAACACCAAAATCAAGAAAAATACTTAATACATTCAATGTAATCGCATCCATTAAAGCTTGGAAATCTGCAAGCAATAAGACGTTACTATCTGTGTCAGTCTCATAAAAAGCCTCTGAAGGGAATTTTGAGATCGGGCATATTTCTTTTTGTTAGTAAGTTACATATAGCTGCAATGGTTTAACATGTTAAGAGCGTTGTCAATTAAAATGCATCAAATGGTACCTATTGCTATTGTAAAACAGACCGAAGAGAAATGTTTAGGATGTCAGTTAAATGAGACAGTTGTTGTTGTTTTGCATGTTATGCTATTAATTGAACATTTATAACGGTAAAACGTCTCGCCGTGTAACCCTTTCCTCAAATCGTCGGATAAATTCATGTACAGATACTTACTTTATATTCTCTATTTATGCCCTGCGTTTTCTATCATGGAACCCGGATACGTTTTTTTTATCTAATGTCACCTCAAATATAAACATTCTTACGAAACATTGTTAGATGCTTGATTGAAATTAAATTATACCGGTTAGAAAGGACAATAGGCAACATTGCACTAATTATGTGGTGAAATGATACCCGTTTAACAAATCTTGTTTGCATTCATCGAACAGCAATCGTCAAATTTAAAATTTCAAAACTTAAGATTAAACGTATATATACATGAAATTGAATGAAACGAATGCATGAATATCTACATGTAATGTAAATACTTCAAAATTATAAAAGCAAAAAGGTCAAGGCTGCGTAATATTGGGCGTCTTTTAACTATTTTAATTATCAACAATTCAAATTCTTTACATAAATATTAATGTTTTATATATAATGCATTTTATAATTTAAAAAATAATCCTTGATATCAAGGAACAGAAACATTAAAATAATAAAATCGAAGTATTCATACAGAAAATAATAATCATTTTTGATATCAAGAAATCAATCTTATTTTTTTTTCTTCTTCCGGATTAAGTGCTGAGCCCCTCTGGAGCATCGTCGCGTGAATATGTACATAAGTGAAGGGAACATCAGTGCAGTTAAAATCATGTCAAAATCATCTTGCCCCAGAGTTACTCATGCAGCGCACCCATCCTTGTCTGGAAGACCTCTAGGGACGGGGCTGACATAACTCCTACTGGTAGGCTGTTCCAAAGTCGGATTCCGGAGGGGAAGAAGGAGAACTTGTAGCAATTTACGCTGGTGAATGGTTGTAAGTATATGTTGGCGTGGCCCCTGGTGTGTACTCCAGTAGGGATCTGTATGTGCTTGGCTCGGATATCTACCATGTTGTTGATGACTCTATATATCATGACTGCTTTGGTATATTGGTGGCGGGATGCTAAGGTGTCCCAGCTCAGTTGATTCATCATAGCAGTGACGCTGCTGATATTGCGATTGTCGCCTGTGAAGAACTTGGCTGCTCTCCGTTGGCAGTTCTCGGGCTTGCTGATGTTGGCCTTTGTGTGTGGGTCCCATACTGACTACGCATACACGAGCTGGGGTCTGACCCGTGTCTTGTAGCATGTTTCCTTGATGTTACGTGGGCAGTGAGATAAGTTCCGGCGGAGAAAGGCAGTTGCTGAGTTCTCCTTTTTTGCTGTTGAGTCGATATGGCTGTTCCAGGAGAGTGTGTTGTCGATCGTAACACCCAGGTACTTTGCCTTCTTCGTCTTCTTCAGTGTTTGGCCATGGATGGAGTAAGGCTTGTCTATCACTTTTCGCTTGTTGGTGATGCGAATTATCTCACACTTCTAAGTTGAACATCATTTGCCAGTCCTGCTCCCAGTCTTGTAGGCGGTCCACATCCTCTTGTACAACACTGCAATCCTCCGCGGAGCCGATGGTCCTGTGTAGTAGGCAGTCATCTGCGAAGAGGCGTGCTGTGGGGAAGACTCTACCTGGCAAGTCATTGCTGTAGACTAGGAACAGGAGGGGTCCTAGGACTGTACCTTGTGGGACGCCTGATGTCACTTGTGCAGGAGAAGATGTCTTACCGTCGAGTACCACATGTTGTTGTCGGTGTGCGAGGAAACTTTCGATCCATCCCAGAGTCTTGCCCCTAATCCCGTAGTGGTGGAGCTTGGCTCATAGACGTCGATGTGGGACCTAGTCAAAAGCCTTGGAGAAGTCAAGCAGTATTGCGTCTTTTTGTTGTTTGTTGTTAAGGCCTGCTGCGAGCTCCTGGGCAGTGGTAATGAGTTGCGACTCGCAGGATCTCTTCTTACGGAAGCCATGCTGTTGATCGGTGAGAAAATTGTTGGCGTCGAGGAAACTCATCACGTGGCTATGGATAATGTGTTCCATAATCTTGCAGCAGATTGATGTCAGCGAGACTGGTCTGTAATTGGACGGGTTACTCTTGTCTCCCTTCTTAAATAGCGATATGTCATATTTAGACATAACTCAGTTCTTGATATACAGAAATCAAATACTTGATTAAAAAAAAAATCTCCTGATTTTATCAAGAAACCGAATTCTAGATATAAAAAATCAGTTATTGATACCAAGAAATCTAATTATTGATATTAAACAAATAGATCCGTCCATAAATAGCCAAAATTCCTGGAAATGGATGACCGAGTTGAAGACTAAAGACATAATATCGTTTGAAGCATCAAGATAAATACTTCATTAATGTCTTTAATAATGCATGTAGTCCTTATTCTAACGGTTGCGTTTATTATTTTTAAAGGTGACCCGTTCCGATCTTTTAAACCAGCTACAAGTCCCGCAGTCAGACGTAATCTCATTTTTTGCAAAAATGGCGAATCGAAAACAACATATGGATTTATTGAAACAAACTTCAAAAAGCAATTGTCGTCTCCGGAACACGTTTCTTTGAATATGTCAGATCAATACAATACGCTCTGAATATGATTCTCATGAGAGATTTGCCTCTTATTTTAGACGTCTCCTGTCTATGTTTATTTATAGAGAGTCATATTGTTATCAAGACA
This sequence comes from Dreissena rostriformis, assembly GCA_007657795.1. Classification (NCBI taxonomy): domain Eukaryota; kingdom Metazoa; phylum Mollusca; class Bivalvia; order Myida; family Dreissenidae; genus Dreissena; species Dreissena rostriformis. The sequence continues at coordinate 103,734 of VMBQ01002402.1, forward strand.
GGATTCTACTATATCAAGAAATCGATTTTGTTATATCAATAAATTATTTTTCGATATCAATAATTCGAGTTGTTGATCTAACTTACTCGACTTATTCCCTTGAGCTCCTTGTGGACCATAGGGCATCGGCAACAGTCCTCCAGCGCACTCTGTTTTGGGATGCTTTCTTTAGCTTTCCCCATGACATGTTACAGTTCTTATTTCTTCCGTACAGGATCGTCTTCAGGTGGTCTTCTGGCGTCTGAGTCGTTTCTTGCCCTCGGGATTTCACTGTAAGGCCTGTTGTGTGATGTCTTTTGGAGGTGTTTGCAAGGTGTTACCAATCAACTTCCATATCCGCCTCGCGATCTGCTGTCCGATTGGATCCTGGTTTTCCTGTTTCCATAAGTCGGTGTTCTTGACTTTGTCTGTCCATCTGATCTTAAGGATGTTTCGGACGCACCTGTTCATGAAGACTTGGAGCTTGTTGGTCAGAGTGTTGCTGACTTTCCAGGTCTCAGAGCCGAAGATGAGGACGGAATTGACATTGCTGTTATAAATCCGCAGTTTACGGTGGATAGAGAGGGATGCTGCTTTCCAGACTGGCCTTAGAGTATCGAATTCATATCTGGCTTTCCCGAGTCTAGCCTTGATGTCTTCATCAGAACCGCCTGTTGCTGACACAACGCTGTCCTGGTAGGTGAAGGAGTCCACCTCTTGTTGATCTAAACATATCGTTAATATTTTCAATACGAAAAATCTATTTTCTTATTTCAGAAAATAATTTCCAGATACAAAAAATAGAATTGTTAATATCAGAAAATATGACCGAGTTCTTGATATCAATGAATGATTTTCTGATATAGAAAAACATGCTTGAAAAAAATTCACACACCGTTTGTATATGAGTTGAGCAGAAACGACTTAATATTCAAAAGGAATGACTCCCTGAAAAAAATGCAAGCCGTTCAAGGAAAGTGCATATTTAATTCCATCAAATTCTGATCGTGACAAAACTTTATATTATAAGTGTCAATCAAAGGGCGAAACCTCAATGAAAATCATTCAGGGAGTGGAAAGACTTCATAATATGTAAATTTTAACTGGCTATAAGAATTTTATTTCTTTAGAATCAATTTATATTGTTCAATTTTGTTTGTTGCTACATATAATCATACACAATCAAGCTTTGTAATTTGGCCTTTACAAATCTCAGAACGTTTTAATAAAGACGATATGTAGTTGATACTTGTTTCGATTGCATTTCATCGTCCACAGAAACTTACGGTTCGGCTGCTCAGGTCTATATATAACCGTTGAGTAATTAAATGGTAATTAAATTGAAATGTTTTCTTTTGTATTGGTGTTTAATTTGAATCCTTTTGCTATGATGTTAATTTTCATTTACACTTTAATGTTTTATGTATAATTATGGGCAAACCGTGAGGTCTGGAGCTCTTCAAAAACAGGTTTAAACCCCACATGTTTTGCATTGACAGTTCCAATGTGGTGACCTCAGTTTTGGCCGTTTTTCTGTGTTTTTGTGTACGCGTTTGTCTTGTCATTTTTTGTGCCTCGGTCGTTGTTAGGCAATTGGTTCCTTGCCACATATAAAAGAATGCACGGTATAATACTTTTTCTTTCCAGATGGTGCCACTGAAGATTCACATTGCGTATATTGTATATGACCATTGAAACAGAATTTTTTTGGCCAAAGTCATATACCGGTAGGTAAGCTAAAAAATTGAGATTTTCTTCATAATTATAATCACGACAATGCAAACAAGTGACATCAAACTATCGCTTCATCACCATCCGATAAACTCTTAATAAGTTACGATAAAAAAAAACGAACACAAAGCGGACCGGAATGATGGACGGACGATGCGATTAGTATACGTATACAGGGTCAAAATAACAAAAGAGAACAAAATGCCAAACGATTATCTTAGAATTTTTGAAATATACATTAAACATAAAATATACATTAGAAACGTGCACTATTGCAAAATCCACTACACCAGTCTAGTGTTTTAAGACGGAGATGGAGATGAATTTTGTTAATCGAAATTGCACCTTTTAAACTCGTTCCAATGTTTGGTAAGTATAAAAGACTGTGTTGCTTCTGCGCGATGAGAATGCATTAGCTTCTAAAAATACGTATCTTTAAAAAAGATTCGCGTAACACTCGGAAATCTACTGTATTAAAACATATCAGTATCAGCGAGTACATATTGTATGCAACAAACCCAAAGTCATGATTATATTAAGGAATATGTGAACCCTCCAGATCGTGTTAGAACTAAACGCACGTGTTAATCATACAGAAGTTTTTAATGGTGTTTGTTCCATAGTTGAGTGTTTATGGAATGCATACATATTAAAAGGGGAGACCATTTGGTTAACTAGCCATATGGGGAAGTTCTAATATTGATTTTTATTGCAAACACTTGCGTTTTTGAAAATGGGAGTTTGTTTTCACATAACATATCTATTGAAGTTATCGATTTAAATAATATAGGTATGTCAGCCCATATCTTTAGTCAGCTTAGATGTGCTGATTTAAAATGGTTTGAATTCCGTTAATGTATGAGATACCTTGAAAATTACTTCCTGTTATGACCAATACGTAATTTTGATGAGACTTTATAATTTTAAAAATAAGGGCTTGATCGTGATTATGTCATCCTTAGTGCAGGCGTTTGACTCATAGTAATGTTATGCTCATTTTGAAATTACTTTAATTACATTTTATTTGTTTTGTTTGGCGTAATCTTCTACCGAAATACAATAAATATAATCTATCACATTGAATGTAGTACTTAGTAAAGATCGGGTACCAGAATATTTGTGTGGTTTAACCCATTCATAATCGATTAATTTTATGCAATTTTCTGAAATGGAGCCCTTATCCGAAGGAAGTTAAAAAAAGTTTTAGACGTGGGAAAATTTAAAAGTCTATAAGGTTTCGGGGCCGATTCCAGACAGGTAAACATTATACTATTATGACAGTACGAAATTTGATTTGTAAATGAAGTTTTTCATATTATGAAATATAATAAATATGAAATAAGGCAAAGCCTCAAAGTGAGCTCGATTAATGTTAAAATAGAAGAAACTAACAAAAAACGTTAATAAAGATAATTCAGTCAAGTTAGCATTACCGGATCAGTAGCGTAATTAAGTTGTTCTGGTGAAAAGCAATACATGCAATGAAACTTCTTTAACACCAGTTTGATTAAATATTACCTTTGCTTACTGATTCAGCACATTGTCTTATTTTTAAACGCAGGCAAAATGTATTTGTGATACCTTTTTTTTGCCGCATATTTATGCATTAACGGATCAGTTGTAGCCATAACCGATCACGTGATCAAAACCACTCATGGGGGCATCTAACAAGCTATTTGAACTGTTGAAACATGAACTGTGTTGTTTACAATTACCAAGTTACATTGCCAGTTATAAATTATAGTCATTTTGTTATTAATTGTTTTCTATATGCGATCTTGTATCTACACTTTACCCATGTTGTTCTTGTGTGAATTATCTGTTGAAAATCCTCAATAGATCGAACAGATCACAGGTACTTGAAAATATTTTTTTTGTCCTTATATATATAATTAAAGAAAAGGTATCCAACTATGATTTTACAGGTGTATTTAATAACGCTATGCAACAGCATGAAAGATCGAATAATGCACACAAATGTCGTTGTGGTTGCCAGCAGGAAGCACCAATCTATGATAAAACACCATTTATTATTATTATTATTTATTATTAAACCATGTATATTGTTTGAATCATATCTAATCATCGATATTGAACATGGAACATTTTTAAAAATAAAACATTAAGATTGAGATCATTTATTGTAAGAATCAACAAGATTTGCATATATTTTAATATAATATATTATCAATACGCATATAATCACGCTTGATCCCTTATTGCCCTAATTCTTCATTTCATTTAAGGTGTTGCAAGATCTTAAACACAAATCAAAAAAGAAATGGACTTTTGCAGACAAAAAGACTACTAAATGGCCTTTAAATTAATAAACTTCTTACTTTCCAACAGAGTTATAGTATGTGGCCGCGAAAAATGTTAAACCTCGATTTGGAAACGAGACAGAAGTCAACAAAGTCGTATATACATGTCAGCAAAACATGCCAAAATGTTTGACAAAGAGAAGCTCCGATTACGACGTTTTAAATCAATGCATTTTAAAGAACAGTCCTTGAAGATGCTGTGTTCAAAATATCATCTCAAAATGTCAACTATTTATCGCGATACGCAGTCTTGAACATCAAAGTGATCCGCTATGGGTAATGATCCGGTAATGGTAACTTGACTGTATTTGAATTAAATTATTAAAGGCACTTCCTAGCAGAAGAACGTGCAGTTCGTAAAGACCAGTATAAAAAATAAGGAACTTTTTATAATTGTGTTAATCACCAATTAAACAACAAACGGGCCATATATAAGGGTTTCATGTGACCTGATGAACTGAACTGTTAGCCCAAAACCCCGCCCAAAACAGATTGTCACACTATCAGTTGCCAGCCTTGCAACCACAAGTTNGGAAACGCCGCGAAAATTCCCCCTGCTATGGGTAGCGACCCGCTTCCCCTAAAATGGATTGAGGGCCCTGGGTGCTAATTCGCACAAATCTGGTAGAAATATATGTGGTTCGAATACCAGCTGCGGATAAGAGCAACAGAACAGTCCTTGAATTTTTGCTGGAATGTTTTAAACCTAAATTTCTAACTTTAAGCGTACTGATTTCATTGGGCAGTCTTGGAAATATTTTGGCTGGTTCATTGATCACTTGTGGAAATGTTACACAGTGGCCACTAGCTCTTTCACTGCTGGAACTGAATTTTCAAGGCCTTTGCAAACAGTTTGGATCCAGATGAGACGCCACAGAACGTGGCGTCTCATCAGGATCCAAACTGTTTGCTCTTCTGATAGTATTCTTTGAAAAAAAATGAAGAAAATTCTAATTTTAGAAATTCAGCAGACAACATTTTAGCAGACGACAAATTTCCCAGCATGCAAAGGGCTAGAAGCAATACCAGCATGCTTGAGCATGTGAACATATATGCATGGTGAAATTTTACATATAAGTTGCTGTTCAATAGCTGTCAAGTTTAAAGTTCAAGAGGCTGGGGTTGAGGAGCCATTACATTTTCAGATGATAACATTTTTTACTTCATCTTTGTTAGAGTGGCATTTTGCATGTATCACCGTGTTTTGTCATTTGCATTTCAATTTGACCCTCATTACAAATTTTACAATGATGTATTTTATACGACATTTGTCAAAGCTCAAAAGAGCGAATAGAATCCATAGCTTTGTTGAACTGCTTGTCATTAGACAAAGGCGGAGGATTTGGAATTTCATTGATGTCAGTATATACTTCTTTATTTTTTTTCTTCTTTATCTTATAAACTATTCTTCTCTTTTCAATTGGATCTATATCCGATAGTGAATCTACATGGCACCAAATCCCTAACTTTTCACAAATAAAAAGTAAATCATCAGACTGAATTCGACTGGTTTTCAGCTTTTTATTTTTAGTGGTAATAGAAGTTGATGAATCATCAAGATCTTTTCTTTTTTTTATTTGCGGGTCACTAAATGATGCTGGATTCATTTCTGCTTAGGGATGCTTTACATGTGTAACTTTTATATGGTCACCAAAAGCTGAACTATTTTGATTACTATCGGACGTTCTACTACATGGATCAGTACGATGTGATGATGTGTGATTTAATTGTGCATAAGGATGTTCTATATAAACATGAGAGTTTGTGGCAGGCATTGAGTAAGAATTGTCCTGAAAAGGAGACGCCTCGGACCTGGTCGAGTGTGTAGCGGTTTGGGAGACATTTTTTTTCAGTTATACTTAAATAACTGTTATTTTTTGTCTTGTTTGAGTTTTCAGTGGATTGCGTAGAAAATTGATGATTTACGAGACGGTACAATACTTTGAAATGATGATTTTCCAGCAGCAAAGACATTTCCTTTTTTTCATTTGAATTTGTTGGATATGTAACCAATGTGTAGGTTTGTTGGCCGTTTTGACTTACGCCCTTTAAATATACCTTGATGTCAAACTTTAGTAAATAAGAGGCTGCCTCAACTTCAGACCCACGTGCCCACCAATTACCATCCAGCATAGCAGTTTTGTGTATATCTAATGACATGGCATGGCCATGATACATTTGTACCTTATTCTACCAATAGTCCCAAGCATTGACAATTCTTTGGCAGATCAGATTTCGAAACATTTGAGAATTATCAAAATTTCTTGCCACTGCATGACTTAGACATTGAAAGAAACAGTTGCCGTCTGGTGGTACATCTTGTACCAAATAGAGAACATTGTCTTTTCTCTTAAATTTAGAAAGTGACGTTTTCTATCAAATGAAATGTTGTCTTTTTGTTGACTGTCAAAATATTTTAAAATTTCAACGATCGGATTTGTTTATTGAATGAAACGCAGATTGTATCAGTTTAAAAAGACAGGTTAAGCTTCAATTGCAATGCAAAATTGTTGTTATCAAGTAAAATTGATCCAATTTCTTTTACCTGAAAGAATTGAGAATGACACAACAATTTTCGATCCTCCAAACAATTTAGGTAGTGACAGACACAGGACAGAATGACGTCACAGCCTGACATACATAGCCTCGATAGACTCCGCCCACCAGTTCATTTACTATTTTTCTTGAGTTAATAAAAAAAATTGGCATACTAGTTATTTTTTATCAAATAGAAAAACAACGTGAAATGATGATTTCAAAAGCGAAAAAAATCTTTTTTGTTAAAAACAAGGGAATTCCAGTGCTAAATTTGGTGTTGACGTCATCAAACGGGGAACTTTCGGAATGAAGACAACTGTTTAACACGAAGAATGGAGATGCGTTATTCAAAAATATAGTCACGATAAATACAGAGAAGAATTTTAGAATATTTAAAAGCATTAAATTTGATCAATTTTATCTATTTTATCATTATGATCAATCAGGAGACGCTGGTTATTTACTTGGAAAATTTCCGGTTCCGGATATTGCACGAGCAGGTACCAAACTTTTCAAAACATTAATTTGCACAGTCAAATACGGGCATAACCTTAGTGCTCGCTTCGGAGCACGCCTTTGGCGTGCTCTTCGAGCTCGCTATAAATTGTTGATGCTTGTTAGAAGAAAATGTTGGATTTGGAAAACAAATTATGTCAGCGATCCCAATGATCAAATTAATGTGGCCTTAATAATAAACATAATAATTTTATGTAAGCATTTAATTTGTTTTTAACGAAAAAAGAGATGCTTATCTGTAGCACATTCATACAACATTCTTAGTGAATTTCTTGGCATGACTTTTAACTCTGTGGATCTTATTAGGTAATCTTATATGATTTGTCTCCCTTTGTATTTTAGCACATTTTAGTACACATGCATGCAAACTGCAATGCTTATCACTGCCTACATCATTTTGTTTTATGTCAAAATATTTTGGGTTGAAATAGTTTTTAATCTGATTCATTTTCAAATAGCTGTTTATAATAATATAAGCAACATACTTTAAAAATGTAGATAATACAAGTTTTCTTTCATTTTCCAGGTTATGACTAAAATCTTTTGAGCTTTTGCTTTTTTTTAAATGGCCATGTAGATTTTTTTTTGAAATTATTACATGATGTTTTTGTGAACAATTATATTGCCATAAGCAGGAGTGTTAAGACATGGTTGGGAATACTGGGATACTCAGAAGCTGAGTTTGTTTGACTCATCATAATTACTGGACAGTCTTGTTAAAAGGTATTTTAATCTTTAAATATTGTGCACTAGCAAAAATTGGTGAATTTCTCTGGAAAACTGCATTCTTAAAAGTTTTTAATGGGAATGACACTTGTATTTTGTAAAGTAAGGGACCTGGAATAGCACAGTTGTGATAAATGTTTCATATTCAGGCTATACGTTTTTGCGAAATTGCAGTGTCATACATTTTTAAATAGGCAAAAAAGAGAATAAATGACATACAATTGTGATGGTTTGTTTTTGGATCCATTCCTTTCAAATGGTGACAGACAGGGAAGGAAATCTAATTTCCTCAGATTTGTCCAATGTTCGCGAACTGATGGTTATAAAGGGAATGGGTGGTATTAGGCTCGCTGATAGCAATCTAATTTTGTTGTAAAAGAAAATGTCTCAATTCTTCCTGTCACAAACAGCAAAGACTCATCAGGAAATAAGTTGACACTGTCATCATTCTGGTACTGTGAAATAATTTGAAAGCCTAGTCAGACCATTTCATGTTCTGAAATCATAGAAAATCTAAATTGAGACATGTCCACTTTTAAAACAAAATTTTCCCTTGAATAAATAATTGAAAGAACAGAACAGAACAGAACATAATTTTATTACACATAAACTTTACAGTTTCTAGTGTTAAACAAAATGATTATACAAAATACATGAAAGGCATAGATACTTTTGAAACTGTAAATTGAACTAAATAAAACAAAAAATATATAAGTAAAAACTTTTCAAGCTAGTATTGTTGCCACTGAAAATAACATAAACATCGACATGCATTTGTTTTATAAGTCATCATCATTCAATTAGCATTACAAGAATAGCAAAAATAGTAAATGATCATAACGTCCAAAAGTTCAGACTACTTAAATGTTTTCACAAGTGATTTGCAACAAATTAAATGTCATGCATATAAATATTAAGAGGTCGAGGTTAAGAGATATGTCAGTCGCTGACTAATACCAAGTAATGGGTCGACCATTTTCGTGTGTTTTTGTTATCAAAATAGTGTAAGATGAAAGTTAATCATGGGTAAGAAAGTTTAAAAGTATAGGGTACCGGTAATCTGATTGAAACAATTGCTGGAGAAACTTATTGTGCGGACTTCACAACATATATCTTAACGAAATCTTAATAAACATAGCTGACTGACTGGGACGCAAATGTAGCAGAAACTTGATAGAAGTTACAACTTCACTTCGAGATCAGTGATTGATTGATTGAATATTTGTGATGAATGCATTGAAATCGAGAACCAGAAGACTTATGGTCGTAAATTGGCTTTGAGTACAATTATTAGGAAGCCTGGGTTCATTGGGAACGAATCATCAACACATTAGGCTTCAAAGGTGAGATTTCATTCACCTATTCAGAAAAGTAATTTCTAAAGTAAAAAAGACCTTTGTTGGCTCATTATGATAGTCCGAAGTCTGAAAAGGTTTATAAATCAGAAGTATTGAGTTAAATGATTGACAATATGTAGGTTGGATAAAGTCTGCTAATGAAAATTTGCCCTTGAATGGTTTAAATCAGTGTAAAATTAATTATTTTTATTGAATTAATGTATTTGACTATAATATAAAGCAACCCATAAAATTGATTAGGTACTTAAAGCATATATTCGTAGAAAAGCACTTTTCGTTAATTTGAAAATTCCATTGTGTTTAAGCAATGTAGAAAAATTAATTTGGATTAATAAGCATAAGGGGCAAAATCTCAAAATTCACAAGAATGTATTCAACAGATATTGGTTACCACACAAAGTACAGAACTGAATGATCAGGCATTTTCAATTACAGTATGAACTTTTCAAAAAACATTTTTAACAAGTATTTCACGACTTTTTGAGACTTTACAATCGATAAGCAGTTAAATGAAAGTCTCATCCATCTAGGATATGTTTTTATTATTTGTTATAAATCGTGAGCCCCTTTTTTCCCCATAGATGTTTCGAAGAGTAAGTAGAATAACTGTTATTAACGTTTCAATAAAATTTAATATTCTAGTATTAAAAACCTTGGTAAAATAACTGCTTGATCTAAATTACACTAAATCACAGAAATTCCAAGAGAAAACCAACCATGAATTCCTGGACTAAAAGAGTACATGGCGATTGGAAGCCAAACAATTTATATTATATCCTGTTAGAATTGCACCATATATCCCTACAGAAATTACAGGCAGGGACATTCAGGACACTGTCAGTCTTTAAATTAAATCAATCAGTTTGTCACCCGCAAGCTTTTCACCATTCTCTCTTTGAGAGGCTCTAATCACCGAGGCAAGCCTGGTAAAACATGTCAAATTACCATGATCATCACACTGGGATCTGCTGCCAGGACAATTGCAGGCTGTCACAAGGTGGTGATTGTGTCCCTGGTAATTGATACCTGCATTCAGGGCCAACGAGACTTGTTTGAATTTATGTTCGAATTGGAACTGCCATTTGTGTCAAATAAGTTGACCACTCTGGTATTTTGACTGGGCTTGCTAAATGGCAATGCCTCAAACATTTTTTTTTCAATTTCACAAATACCTTTATGCTAGGAGGTTTGACACTTTTAATTTCCAAAATAGATTCAGATTTCTGAAAAGCTGACAAAGTTTTCTCTAAAAAATTTTTTTTCGAGAAATTGCTAATCATGACTGGAACATTTTGCATAAATGTTTGCTAATAAACTTTGCTCTTTATTTTCACTGCTCTGTTATTTTAAGCTTCTTGCTCTATTTAAAGAATTAAATGGTAAGTTATTTTTGGATGAAATTATTATTGAAATGTTTAAGACTTTTGTTTTTCTGTCACTGAAAGCATTTTTGTTTTTAATGCATTCCTGAGATTTTCTACCATTTGGTAGCTTAAATTATGCTGCATGTAAAATTTCAGTTAATTGAAAATAACAATGAAAATGAATCGGAAAATACTTCTTGTTTTTCAATTATCATGTACATGCAGCAATTTTGTCTTTAAAAAATTAAAAGATTCAACCTTCACAATCCAAAAAGAGATATAATTGGACTAGGGCAAAACAAAATCTGTTTTTGGTGCCTGAGGACCGAAAAATAATGGGTCAGTTTGTCAAAATGATGTTTAAGTGGATTTTTATCTTTATTGTAATTTATTGATGGTTTCTTTTAAATAAATTTTCCTATAACAAGAAAAAGATCCCCTTTTAATTGAATAAAAATCAGGTCTATAATATCATTTTGAGCTAAAGAATATAAACAAAAAATAGGGAGGGCATACACAAAAAAGTGACTGTAATTGAGGCCATAAAAAGATAACTGTTTTGTCAATAGTTCTCTGATCTTTTTTGTGATCTGTTAAATTCCAAAACAGAATATGGTGGCATTAAAAAAGTGGTTGTGGATGAGCCACCAGAAACAAAACTTTTTTCACAACTGGACTAAAGGGAGATAATCAGCAGGGGGTTGAAGATCTTAATAGGAGGGCAAGTTGGCGGTGCCCTATGGCCAATTGTCCTTAATTATCTGCAAGATGTCACTTGTTAAAAATTACGCCCTTTGTGCGATAACAAAGGAGAAAATGTCCCAATTACCATGATAATCATTATTTTCAATTATTTGCCTTTATGAATAGGCGAGCATTTCTTGTATACAAAATTACTTTAACAGATAAGGTGTCTCAAATGCTTGAAATGACAAAAATGTAGAATTCAATTATATGTGGAGTTGTACATAATGTGCAATGTAATCTTAAAAAAGTGGCTGATCAGGCATATTTATTTTTTTCGTTGAGTAAAGACGCAAATTGAGAGTAAAACACTTTAAAGTGTGAATATGAAATTAAATCCTTCACTTAATTTTGATTTCAATCAGATTTGATCACGTAATTCTTTTTTATGAAGTACTTTTGAATCAATATGCTTTGAAGTTAGAAATTAGATTGAGTACTACTTAAGATCACAATTTCAATCTAATGATTTAAATGTTAAAGTGTAAAACATAAAAATAGTTTTGATTAAATTGTCTATGATCTTATTCACAATAACCATACTATAGAATACCATGATCCAACATTATAAAAATGCTATTCATGATTCATTTTGATAGCTTACCAAAAGTGGTCTTAAAACCCTATACCAGGTTGGAAGTTAATTATGTTGACATGATGGTAAAAAGTGTTTTTATTTTCATCCATGCACAGTACACTTTCAAAAGATTATTTGAAATTTCCAAAATGCCCAAAGAAAGTATGTTACTTTGATCATGTAAATTCAGACATAAACAATATAACTATTACTCATAGTGGCAACTGTCATCATAGTATTTTTACACTTACATCTTTGTTATTTTTTTTTTTATTATTATTTTTTTTTCGAATATAAAAAAATTCTGCAAATGCTATGATGCGAAATCCAATATAAATCTAGAAGGCCTCTTAACAGCAGTCTCGGAATGTTAGTCACATTTGATTTGATTGAGAGGTAACTGAATGTAACAATGTTTGATTGAGGTAATAACATTAAATGTCAAATATATTTACACATTAAAAACTAATGGCCTGTCAACAGCCATCGCATAATCAATGGAAAGAAGTCATGTGTGATACATAAATCATGCAGCTGAATGTTCTATTACTAAACAAAATTTCTTTATAGCGAATTTTACTTTTTGTGTAGATTTATTTGTGCAGAAATAGTTAAATTTAAACATATAAAATCAATAAAAGTCATTTTTCAGAGTAGTACCAAAACATGTAAATATTTAAATGAAACTATTGAAAAATTTTAAGTAAGTAAAAATAGGAAATATATATTAGAATATATTTTACCAATGTGGTAAATGCATGTTAGACATATGACTTTTTATTTTACCTATGTGGTAAATGCATATTAGACATATGACTTTTTATTTTACCTATGTGGTAAATGCATGTTAGACATATGACTTTTTATTTTACCTATGTGGTAAATGCATGTTAGACATATGACTTTTAATTTTACCTATGTGGTAAATGCATGTTAGACATATGACTTTTTATTTTACTTATGTGGTAAATGCATGTTAGACATATGACTTTATTTTACCTATGTGGTAAATGCATGTTAAGGCCCAGTCACACCGAGGTAACGGACGAGTAACGGACATAAAATCATTTTATCCGTTCGTGTCGGTTCTTATCTGTTTAATGTCCGTTTCATATCTGGTGAATCTGCTCCTTGTGCGGCGATGTCCGGTGACATCCGTTCCGTCCGTTGGGAAGTTTTGAGCATGTTCAAAATTTTCCACCGGATAAAACGGACAGAGACATCTGTTTGATGTGCGGTCTTCATACATTAGTTTACAGTTTGTTCGGACCTCATGCGTTACACCTCTTACGTATCTGGTTTATGTCCGTTTATGTCCGGTTGTTCCCAATGGCGGAACGGATGTCACCGGACATCGCCACTCAAGGAGCGGATTCACTGGATATGAAACGGACATTAAACGGATAAGAACTGACACGAACAGATAAAATGATTTTATGTGTCTCGTCCGTTACCTCGGTGTGACCGGGCCTTTATCTGGTAGAAGTCTGTTACTCGCAGGGCAATATCCGTAAATGCACAGTAATGATTTGATGCCCTATAATTTACAGTACAGCTTGTTGCCATTGTACACTTCCCGTAGTGACGCAGCAGACAAACCCTCAGTATCTCAGTGATGAGCCCATACATGCCATACGTCCGGGATTGCCCGGTACATGTGTACCTTACATGTGTACCTTATCTTAGGCATAACTGCACCTTGACTCTTGAGTTCCCACTAATCTGCAGCGTCTCCATGGCAATGCCTACCCGAATAGGTGACTACGCTACGTGTCAAAATCGATCAATGAACCTAAAATTTGTTAACGTCGCGTTAACATTAAAATTCCGAAGTGTTTTTTCGGATTACACATTAAATAATGCTCACTTAAGAATAAAACAAAAAGGTTTAAAGTTGTGTGTAATTAATGCAACGATACTTTGTTAAAATGCTTCACGTGTCGAATAAATGTTTTGACAATATTACGCATGAAATGTACAATTTCCACGAGTAATACACCCGGTTGCCGTTATAAGTTTTCTAAGTAACTGGCCACGATTTTTTCGTGGAGGTGTGACCATAGGGTCCGATTCTAATGGTAGGTATTATAAAGCCAACAAACTGCCACAAAACAACGCACTTATGGCAATTTCGTCACACGACATCTGAATGATTTTAATGCAGGTTATGACTGCCTACGAGTGCTGTCGCTCATTCAAAGCGTGGTCTCTCATTGGTCAATATTGATTTTCCAACACAGCGACACTCCACCTTTAGGCGGGCTTTAGTTGGGGGAAAAAAGATACATGTTATTGACAGACAAATGTAAATCGGCTCTCTAAATTTTCAGGGAAGTCGATTTTGCTTTGATCTTTGAAAAATACTCCTGGATATCGAGCGCGGGAATTTTCTCGCACACATGCTGAAAATGTGCGTGATCTTTGGAATGGTCTAGAATGGACACTGGAGTATCGCCATGTTTCAACGACCGTGTAGAAATTAACGATAAAATCCGAAGCGCACCTTAATCAAGCGTTTTAGGATCAAAGATAGTTGAGGGAAAAGGAAAAACGAGCTAACCAAAAATAGGAACTCTGGTCAACAAGATTTCGTAAATTAAAAAAAAAACTCCTGGAAGGCTAAACAAAAAATTGGAGTCGCGGGAATTTTAGTGAGTCGGACGGGTAACTCCAAACACACAATTTATTAAGGTGGGGACCGGTACTGGTACTTTTCCCAATGTGACCAAAAACAATCACTGATTGAAAAATGTACAAAAAAAGACTTTCTTCCTTAAATTATACTGATATAGAACTTAGTACACTTAATATACATGAAAATTAAATATCCTGGTTTGAAATGAGTCAACAATTTTGCAAACTACCATTTGACAATGAATTTTTACAAAACAGATTAGGCAGTATTTCAGTCGCATTTTTATATCTACTTTATTAGTTCTCTGAACAATACTAGTCCTCTTGAATATTATACAGAAAGTATGCAGATGTTGTTACTGCACAAAATAATTGAGAGTGTTATTAAGTGAAACAGGTTATCAAGTTGTCTTTTGTTGATTCAGTTCATTATACAACATAACGCAAGATTAAATTGATTAATAATTACTGAATAATGTATGACATTCATAAAAATGTTAACATGAAAGCGCGCGGTTTGACACTGCATTAACAACTTCTTCTTGAAATGCACAAATGATTGTTGGATTGATAGTTTTTTTGGTTGGATTAATCATTGTTGTGAACAATCTACCATGTTTTACATAAAATTACATTTATCAAAAATGACTCATTTCTAAACTAATGTACCATGTCTTACATGAGAAGGTTTGATTGGTGACATTTGAAATACATACAAGTTTTGATTGGCCGTTATCTGACCAGTGTATAGTGAGGATTAGAACAAGGGTGTCACTGATTGAACACAACTTGGCCCTCAATTGACAAACAATTGACCGTGTTTGGCCCGCATTTGCGTTAAAAGCTGTAAGTTTGGCAATACAAGATGCCTTATCTGTTTGTGGTGTGTGGTACTGCCTCCTTATGTAATTGATGTTTTAATACTTATCAGGTATAATGTTTGTAGGATTTCAAACATTTGTTAATGTGTCCAGATTATAAAGCTGTCAGATCTATGTGATTGACACATCTTGTTAACACTGAAATGCCCAACCGCTGTGCTTGCTAACAGAATGCTTGACACGTGTTACTTTTTAGTTCGCTAGAAATATTGTGATGGGAGAAAAAATAATTTCAAATCTGTTTGGCATATTGATTGCTTACCTAGGAATAGTTTTAAGGTGCGGAATAAATAATTTCTCAATTAATGTCTTAATGAAGCTAATCTTCCCTCATCAATACCGAATGATTGATGGGACCAATTGGGCTATAAAGCAACTGAATTGTTTGTAGCAAATCGATCACATCCTTTGGGAAAAAACTAAATGAAAACAAAAACTGGAAAATATTTTTTAAGAAATAATACGAAAGTTCATTACCATTGTTGATAAACATTGATTGTCATTCAGTGCAAATGACTTAATTTAATCTAATGACTGATTTGACGTAAGTTTTCAGGTGAGCAAAAATCTGGAAAATATTTTTAAAGAAAAAATACGAAGATGATTATAACCATTGTTGATAAACATTGATTGTCATTCAGTGCAAATATATTGATTTAATCTAATCACTGATTTGACGTCAGTTTTCAGGTGTACATTTTGTTTAACGAGATCAAATATTTATGGCAGTATTTAAATAACCTTTTACGGAAATCCTTTGGTAGCTTGCATCCTGCACCTAGGATACCAGTATTTGAATGGCAAGTATTTTATTGATCTTAAGTATTCGGAATAAAAAACAAAATCATCGTATGGTTTTCTTTCACTTCTTTCATCCCACCGTATCCCTACCTCTGCAGTGAATAGCTGCATCATAATACAGCGTAAATATTGCCCATACAAACAAACCATTGGAGCGCGTCCGCTTCCTTTTTTTACCTGCGCCCTCCATATCAGAGCACGGGAGTACAATTCAAATATTTATGTGTATTTATGAGGGAAGACAGAGAACAGATTGGTGTTGGGGCAATCAGGCTCCCACTGTCAATAGTTATCAATATTGAATGTAAATAACTTTAGCTACTCTATGCGAACCTTAGAATTTTGTTTGCTACAATGAAATTGTCTTCATTTTGTTATCTGTATCGGACAGTGAAATATTAAATAGATACTTGGTATACGGATTATAGTGTTATCTTATGGAGGTAGACAGGGATTTGACACGGAAAATTGTTATTGTAAAATAATTTGAAATGAGAATTTTATACAAATAGTAAGGATTTCATTAGGTGTGATAGGGTCGAGTTTGAGGGTGTGAAACTGTGAAGTGTTTGATAACATTGGAGCAACTGAACTAACGTCCTGTCAGTTGGGTGATTTATTACGGACAGTCAACATTTGAACTGTGAGGAAAGGACTTATTGGCAACAGGGTAAATAAATTAAAATTAATGTTTTATTGAATTATTTATTTTGGCTTTTTATTAATAACTTTTTATTAATTATGTTTTATTTAACTTTAAATAACTTTTTGGCAACTGGGTAAATTTATAAAAAAAATAAAAAATATTGAATAATTTATATTTATGAATATAAGTGATTTTTTTCTTAAATTGGTCATATTTATATAAAGAAAATGCAAGTGAAAATAAAAAGTAATGGTATTTATTTTTATTCAGACTATTTTTTACTACTTTTTAAATAAAAAAAAATGGTAAGTACTGTGGTTATTTTTTTTACTTTAATTAATTATACATTCCTTTAAAAATAATGTAAAACATGCATAGATGCATTAATATTTACAACTCAGCTAGTTATATGCTACAAACATTATCTTTCTGTTTTTTTTTTCTTCTAATTTTTTTTTTTTTTTTTTTTTTTTGCTTTTNTTTTGATAAATGGTGGTAGGATAAAGAATGCGCTATTCTTCCTTCATGATAGTTTTTTTTAAACAGATTTAATAAAGCCATAAAATGTGCTGACATTATCATTAAGATAATGAATAACATGTTATCCCAACTTTGTGAACAATATTAACAAGTTTCTCATGACAAGAAAAGTGTGTGAAAAAAATGTACATGAGTTAAATTTATTTTCTGCATTGTCATCTATGAAAAGTTATGTTCAAAAGAGCAAAATTAAAACACTGTGATTATTTTCGCACATGATGATGCAAAATCTAAAACATAAAAGAATGTTGGCTTATTCAATGGTTAAAATTTACTACTGGCTTAATAACAAGAGTTTATCCAGGGAGTGAGGATTCTATACTTAGAAGCAAAATCAAATCTAAATAAATACATTTCAACATGTTAACAGTTTGAAATGGGTTATTTAATTTTGCTGGCATTTGTGTATTCTCATTTCTATAATTAACACTGCTAGTTTTCTGTATTAAGTCTTTAAGAAATCAAGCGAGAGACCTGTTAATGCTTTCCAGATATAAACCTGTGCATGTGTTTCCCATCTGTAAACCCGTGGTTGTTCAATTCAGAGCATTAAAGAGAAAGAAAATGTGCATTTGGAAACTGTTTGGTATAAAATGATTATGGGATATTTGTTTAGGCATTTGTTTAGGCATTTGTTTTTGTGAGTTATTATTTATGTTAGTCCGGAAATAGCAAGGGAAAATAAATTCACATGACAATTATTGTTAAGGGAATATTTGGGGGAAAATTAACTGACTTGGTGTTATTGTTTTAAGACATTATATAGAAGTTTTGTCTGTAGAGAGGTTGTTTATTTTTGCATTTAATTTTTTGTATAATATTTATCACAAATAAAATAATTTTGTGAACTTAAAAGTAATAACTAGTTATAAATACTGGAATAGTTTTTAATTGAATTGAACAAAGTCATGTTTTTTTATTTTTTTTTACATTATTTCTTGTTACCGGTAATGATAATAAATTCCAATTTTTAGTGATATTACTTTAGGGACCAATGTCAATGTAACTCAATAAAATCAAGTGTATAACTATCTTTTTTTTTAAATTTAAATTCCAATTTTAAATTATTATTACTTTTGGGACTTTGTTGATATTACCTAAATAGAAAAGGTTTATTTACACTCTGAGAGATGCCTGGCCTATTTGACGCTGGGCAGCCCATTTGAATTATTTAAAATAAAATAATTTCATTGCTAAATGAACCAGTAAAATGTAGTATACCAAGAAATAGCCCATTTGAAGTTTTATTAACAAAATAGTCCACACAGACCAGCCCACACAGGCTAATTTAAGAGACGTCTCTTTCTGCATAAACTTGATTTTTGTTTAGATTAGACTCTTTTCACAAAAAAATTATAAAAGTGGAAAGTGGGAAAGTGAGAAGTGCACAGGCTAATATACGCATATACATTAAGCCCAGTTTTCTCAGAGCATTGGCTCATACTAACACTGAACCTTAATTAGCCTGGCCCAGGTGAATGTTACAAAATCAAAGTCTACCATCTACCATCTAAGAAAATTAGATGAAAGTGTGTGGCTAATGAATGATTTATTCCGGAGCAGAACTAATGAACCCTCTTTACCATCCAGAGTTTGCAGAAAGGCCTGATGGGGTACAGATTTGAATACCAGGTTTCTTAATTACCAATTAAGATTAGGTATCACCTTACTTATCAGCTAGTTAGGGCTGAGGTAGAGCATTTTAATTAAGCTTAATGGGCCAGGTCCAACATCAATAAATGAGGACATTGGTAAAGTTAGCAGTTGGGGCATGTTAAAACTCCAAATAAAATATTTGAGCTCGCTCTGTGAAAAGGGGGTTTAATGCATGTGCATAAAAGGTCCTCCCAGATAAGCCTCTGCAGTCCCCACAGGTTAAATCTGGGACGACACTTTGCTCACATGCATTAAACCCCTTTTCGCAGAGCAAGGCTCATTTTAAGAAAGATGTCGGATATCTTAAACTATACCCAGTGGTGGCAACACTATTTAGTAGTTCATTTCTTGTTGAAAAGTTAATTTGATTGTTTTAACATTGGAAAATTTAATTGAGAAATGCTGACGAATTTATCAAAACCATTGTTTATCAGGCAATAAACAACTCTCTGTTATTTTGATGTACGATCCTAACAACCAATGAATACATTCCGGTGTATCTGAACTCCAAACTGTTGTTTGTTGGCACCTTAACCATGATAAATTGAAAATTATGAATTTTCTTCATTTACTACATAAACAACTCAATTTTATGACATACGTAGCAGTTTTGAAAATTATGAAGTTTCTCTGCTAAGAATTTACCTGTGTTATACCTTCAATAAACTGTCTTGATTGTTCTTAAAGCCTCCTATAATAATGCATAAATTGAATCTATTTTAGAAAGATTCCACAGTATTTTGATGATATTTTACATAAAATTGTTTACACATTACGCATAGGGTATACAACTTCTCTATGGATTTTACTTGCCTTTGTTTCCAACTCACCGCTATAAAAGGTAACTTATAAATTTGTCATGTTTACATTATAAGTTATTCGCCTGATGGGAAGAGTGATTTTAGCAATAAAACTACTTTGATCACTGCAGCCATTAACAATCAAGATTGCATTAACTTGTTAAAAAATAAATGTAAAGAACTATTGGTATGCAAATTTATGTGTTTGAAACTTTTATTTAAAAATGTTGTTGCAAAATGTTAATCTCGGCATGTTTACGTGTTGAATAATAAGCCAGACACGGTGTATACAAGCAAAATGTAATACCTTACAGTAAAATCCACGGGGTATAAATTACTGCGCCAATATTCCATACAACATCGGATTAATACTATCCTTTTTATGTCCCCCAGTCTATACTGGGGGACATATTGTTTTTGCCCTGTCTGTTTGTTTGTTGGTTTGTTTGCACATACTTTAACAGTGGCCATAACTTTTGCAATATTGAAGATAGCAACTTGATATTTGGCATGCATGTGTATCTCATGGAGCTGCACATTTTGAGTGGTGGAAGGTCAAGGTCAATGTCATCCTTCAAGGTAAAAGGTCAAATATATGGGTCAAAATCGCTCAAAAGGGGACATAGTGTTTCACAAACACATCACTTGTTTAGTTTACATTTTTATCATATTTGGATTTAGTTGACTGTTTAACATATGTAATGATTTATTCTCTTTAAATTTCTTTGTGCTAAGTGTGTGTAAATTATCAAATAATTAATAGGTTTTATTTAAGTTAAATGTAAAACCTACATTTTTATTAGCCGGATTTTTTTCGAAAAAATCTCGGCTTATAGATTGATGTTGTCGGGCGGGCGGGGGGGCGGGGTGGCGGCGTGCTCGAAAATGTTAAAGTTCTTATTTCATGGTATAACTTTGGTATGCTTGGACCTAGAGTCTTCAAACTTGACATGAAGGTTGGCCAGGATTAACAGATGACCACTGGTCATTTCAAGGTCATTCATTTGAAGGTGAAGGTCACTGTGACCTTCAATATAAAAATGTTAAAGTTGTTATAACTTTGGTATGCTTGGACCTAGAGTCTTGAAACTTGACATGAAGGTTGGCCAGAACTAGTAAGTAACCACTGGACATTTCAAGGTCATTCATTTGAAGGTCAAGGTCACTGTGACCTTGAATGTAAAAATGTTAAAGTTCTTATTTCATGTTATAACTTTGGTATGCTTGTACCTAGAGTCTTCAAACTTGAAATAAAGATTGGCCAGTACTAGAAGATGACCACTGGTCATTTCAATGTCATTCATTTGAAGGTCAAGGTCACTGTGACCTTAAATGTTAAAATGTTAAAATTGTTATAACTTTGGTATGCTTGGACATAGAGTCTTCAAACTTGACATGAAGGTTTGCAAGCACACTTAGATGACCACTGGTCATTTCAAGGTCATTCATTCTAAGGTCAAGGTCACTGTGACCTTGAATGTAAAAATGTTAAAGTTCTTATAACTTTGGTAGGTAAAAATGTTAAAGTTCTTATTCCATGTTATAACTTTGGTATGCTTGTACCTAGAGTCTTCAAACTTGACATAAAGGTTGGCCAGTACTAGAAGATCACCACTGCTCATTTCAATGTCATTCATTTGAAGGTCAAGGTCACTGTGACCTTCAATGTTAAAATGTTAAAATTGTTATAACTTTGGTATGCTTGGACCTAGAATCTCAAACTTGACGTAAAGGTTTGCAAGCACACTTAGATGACCACTGGTCATTTCAAGGTCATTCATTTCAATGTCATTCATTTGAAGGTCAAGGTCACTGTGAACTTAAATGTTAAAATGTTAAAATTGTTGTAACTTTGGTATGCTTGGACCTAGAATCTCAAACTTGACGTAAAGGTTTGCAAGCACACTTAGATGACCACTGGTCATTTCAAGGTCATTCATTTGAAGGTCGAGGTCACTGTGACCTTGGATGTAAATATGTTAAAGTTGTTAATACTTTGGTATGCTTAGACCTAGAGTCTTCAAACTTGATATGAAGGTTGGCCAGAACTAGTAGATGACCACTGGTCATTTTAAGGTCAAGGTCACCGTGACCTTGAATGTAAAAATGTTAAAATTCTTATTTCATGGTATAACTTTCTTATGCTTGGACTTACAGTCTTCAAACTGGACATGAAGGTTGGCCAGCACTAGTAGATGACAATTGGTCATTTTAAGGTCATTGAAGGTCAAGGTCACTGTGACCTTGAANTATACTGGGGGACATATTGTTTTTGCCCTGTCTGTTTGTTGGTTTGTTTGTTGGTTTGTTTGCGTCAAACTTTAACATTGGCCATAACTTTTGCAATATTGAAGATAGCAACTTCATATTTGGCATGCATGTGTATCTCATGGAGCTGCACATTTTGAGTGGTGAAAGGTGAAGGTCATCCTTTAAGGTCAAATATATGGGTCAAAATCGCTCAAAAGGGGACATAGTGTTTCACAAAAACATCTTGTTTAGATGATGAAATAAAATTGAGGATATAATGATCATTAGAAACTTCTTTCTAAAAAAAAAAAAAAAAAATTGTTTTGGATAAGGTCCATTTTTTTTTCTTTCGGATCAGGTCTATTTTACTGCCTTTTTAAAAAAGCTGGAAACCCCTGCAGTGTCAAACAAATCTGTTTATGTCACATTCCCAGCCTTTATGAAGCAGACTCAGACCTCCTGCTAATTCGAATTCGATTCAGCAAAACTCCTCCATACAAAATGGGAACATCTCTCATCATATTGTCCCTGCCAAATAACATCCAATAAATATTAGGAGCATAATGGAAATATGATGAAATGGAATTGAGAAGTTATTTATGATCTTTGCTGTCAGAAATTAAAAGGAATTCTGTGTTGTGAATAATTAATTGCTTTACTTAAAGTAGATTTCAGATATTTTTAGATTTCTTTGGAGGAACGTAAGAATACTGATTTTAATATTGTTTTTTTAACAAATACTTACTTATTATGGGTGCATAATAAATGTTAGAAAAAAAACTTTCAATATTAAAAATAATAATAATTAAAATATATGATTAAAATATTTTTGTTGTGTGTTTTATACCATTGTTTATAAAAAATCAATTAACACTTGTGGATGTAAAACAACTAGGAATTTCTGTTTAAGCTACATAAATATTTGTATATTAAAATTAAATCTATTTATAAAATAAACAACACATTAAAATGAAAGGAACTGAAATAACTTGAATAGAATGTGCACTATCATGATGTTATACCAAAATTCAATCGCTAAGAGCTGGTGTTTATAATACAGTGTGTTATTTCATAACATGGAGTCCAGCTGATTTTAAGATACAACTCTAATCTTCATCAATAACCTAAATAGGTTTCTTTCTTTGCGAATTTAAATTGATAAAATTGTGCACACCTTTGAAATGGGGATGAAAATTGATTCTTTTCTAACAGTGTGAATCAGTAATTGGAAAGCTAGTTGTTAGAATGACATAATTGTTACATTTGATCAGGACCCAGTAATTTAGTCGTTTCAAAGTGATCATTTTAAAGACCCCTAGCTTGGCAATTACGCAACACTCACCCTTTAAATTTCCGTAGAAAAATTTAATTAATGTGATTATTTGTTTTGAAAGTTGTATTTAGCTGTGGCAGGATACTTAAACTTGTGAAGGTGTTTTTATGCCACACTCACCCTTTAAATTCTGGTATTAAAATTTAATTAATGTAATTATTTGTTTTGAAAGTTGTTTTTAGCTGAGGCAGTGAACTTATTCTTGAGAAGGTGTTTACACAGCAGTTGGTGGCACAGGTTGAAACTGTGCGTCAATGGATGACAGCTTAAAATAATGGCCGATATTTGACACAACCAAGTTTGAACCATGTGATTATTTTGTCATGGGAACTGTTATTGGACTGTGTTGTTTAGAGATGGCATGTAATGAACTCCATGAATCATTTGAAGAATTACAGTAAAATGGAGTTGAAAACTATTTATTTTAGGGCAATTGCATCAAAAGCCTTTCAGGCATAAAGAAATGCACCCAAGACTCTGTTTCTTGGGAAGAGCCAGTTCTTGATGTCTTTGCAAATACCTTGTGGGTGGGGCTAGAAAAAATGCAGCACCACAAAGGTGCAAAAATACCCACTGCGCTATTGTGATCTTGTATAATTTACATGTCAATTCCATACATTAACTTCACTCATTTCTGATTTCCTACATCACTTTGGCTTAATGACTGATGCACTGATTAAACAAGCATAAAACGCTGACCTCTGGCTATTGTGTATCGATAAATGATGATGAATTTTGACACTAATTGTCTGAAATAATAATGGTATGAAAAAAAAACAAATAATTGAATGTTGAGACATTCACTTAATGGGGAGGTGTTGAAATATGAGTTTCTAAAAAAATTAATGGTTGTTTTCAGGTAACTGATACGCTATCTATTAAAACCCAAAGGACATTAATATCTCATCTGAATATTAATATAGAAACTGCAGTTTTATCGGTATCCGGACAAATGGAACCTCGACAATCGGCACCGTGTGTTTTTTTGCAATTCCGGACAATCAGCAACCGGTTAATTTTTCGACCCAGATAATTGGCATCTGATTTACTTGTAAACCCGGCCAATTGGCAACGGATTAAAGGGGATTGATAAAACCTGTCAGCACCTTGTTGGACTAATTAGATATTAATCCACAATGTCTGTTAGGTATTATTTTCCTTGACAATAAGCTATCTCTTTTTTTTCAAACCAATTAGGTACTAGACTTATCAGCAGGATAAAGTCCAACAAGGTGTGAAATGTCTTTATTGGTAAAAAAACATACATTAAATGTTTCATAGCCTTAAATCAGTTGCCGTTTTCCGGGTTTACAATTTAATCAGGTGCCGATTGTCTGGGTTGACAAATTTACTGGGTGCCCATTGTCCGGGATTGCAAAACAATGCAGGTGCCGATTGTCCGGGTGCCGTTTGTCCTACAAGTAGTTTTATCACATTTATGTTTTGATTCTCATTTTCAATTATAGAATTGAGACTTATGTAATATAAAAAAACATTTGGATATGATAATAATAAGATGTCATCCTGATCTTCTAATTATACCTTCCTGGTAGCAGTCACAGTTCAAGGGTCTATTTTACCATTTTCAACGCAGTTAATTGTATTCTGGTTGTAATTTCTGCAAAGTTTCTAGTTGTGAGTATTACATTGCAAAATCATTGCTTGGCTGTCATAAACATTTTAATTATTTTTGCCGATCTTGGTGGATTTTGCTTAATACTTTACCAATCATTTCCCTTTCTGATTGGTGAACATGTTTTGAATCGTTGACACAAAAGTTTAACAATAAATCCTCGAAATTAAAGTAATAAAGTTGAAGCTGTTTGCTCTGTTAACAAGTCCCTTTAAGACCTTGTGAATGCAGTAGGCGTGTTAAACCTGCTTACTTAAACGTAAACTGCTACTGCTAGACAAATTTATGTGGCTATAAACTTTGAATCACCATCATCACAATCATCAGTTTGAAAATTGTGACAGTTGACTCTTTTTACAGAAGCACTGATGCAGTAACCCTTTGAAGCCCCATAAACACTCAAAATAAAGGAATATTTCGTAAAATATTTTGGAAAAATAAAGTTAACCCATAAAAAATTAGTGTTCCTTATAGCCATAGCCAAAATGTGGTCTGGTAAAATAGATTTAACAAGAACAAAATGATCGTTTTTATTTTTCGTGTAACAATATATATTTTGTGAATTTCCTGCGATGATATCCGAACATTTACCAGCAAAATTTATAAAGCTGATGTATATACTTACTGATTGTAAAGATTTAGTGGAAGTTTTCTTTGTTTAAAAACAGTAAATTTTAATTCTGTCACCATTTACTCGCTTTCATCTACACTGATAAGACTTGTAATACATTTAGATGCATGGGTAAGTGTTTAATTTGGAAGTAATGGCGGTCTTTAAAATGACATAGAACTTTTAACATTTATAAATTGAAAACAAGCATATTTAGGGGGAATTGGTATTGCTAAGTGACTGAATTTGTAATGTCATGCCATAATTGTGACAACTTTTTGCATGTCATGCGAAAATAGTGACAACTTTTTGAATGTCATGCAAACCCTGCATTCTGATTATTAAGTTAGTACATGATTGTCGTATTTCTTAATTTTAATTTACTGGTGAATTAGAAATTTATGTCACCAGATAAGTCTTTGTAGTGTCTTACAGACATTTTTTTCATCATAAATCATGTATTGAAATCGGAGATGGTTTTGCAAATACATTGTGTACTTTTTATAGGAAAACTTCTCAAATTGTTTGTTAGTTGTTGAAAGAAAACTTTTGTAAGCAATTTTCACAAAAGATGAACATGACAGTTTCTAATGAATTTATCGTCATAATTCATAAATAGCTCTAACAAATTCTTAATTCTGAATGGCTGATTAATCTTAAAGTGAGTGTGCAGTGAACATGCTCAAGTGATCGCACTTGATATCATATTGCATAATTAAAATTGCAGATTTTAATGTTAACGTATTATATTCTGGTGAAATATAAATTCATAGTCCATGTCGTTTAAGAGATTAATGGCAGGTTGATAATGCTGCAGGCCCCTTTTTATGCAAAAAAAACTTAGCTTTTATATGTAATTAACCCAAAAAGCACAACAAATAAAATTAAGTCATATGTTGCTCCATTGCCAATTATTCATATTTCGGTTTCCGCTGTAATGGAACATAATTATAAAGTGAAGTTTGAGGTATCTTTAGTGGAATGAATAAACAAGTACTGTTCATCATGATTGATTTATGTTCCCTCTAATGTTTTGGATATTCTAATGTACTTGAAGAAAATATTGGGCCTTAAGAAATTTGTTTTTCATCTTGCCCGAATCTCAGTGGCCAAGTTTAGACTTTACGAGTTTTTTAAGCCCCCGGTAGGGTGGCATAAAGTTATCGCACTGTCCTTCCGTCTGTCTGTCTGACCTTCTGAAATTCCATCACACTTGCGTTTAGGTTTCGAAAAATGGTCATAACTTTTGCAATATTGATCATAGCAACTTGATATTTGGCATGCATGTGTATCTTATTGAGCTGCACATTTTAAATGGTGAAAGGTCAAGGTCATTCTTCAAGGTCAAAGGTTAAAAAGCATAGAGCCCCAGATAATTATTTGGGTAATAGGGTTTTCACCCATTGATTTTGAAAAACAGGGTGATTTC